>JAJSRW010002723.1:0-26272 GCA_022414725.1 Microglena sp. YARC | reverse complement strand
CTAACGAGGAATCTAATCTTCAATTCAGAAAATATATCATCACATACAAATCGGCCGATGTTCCCATCGCCAGCCAACGAACATGAGAGACAGATTACACAAAGTAAACAGCCTCCACAATCAGTCCGATATATAAACCTAGTATCTCCCACAACTAGTGATGGATCAATAACATGTTAGAAATAATGTGAGGTAAAAAAAAAAACTTATATACGTGCAAGAGAGTAACAAACGCGAAGGAACCACAGTCCCACTTTCAATGTCACTAGTACCACATTCAGTACTGATCGATCTACCGTCCCCTGAAAAGGAAAACTAAAGTGGCAAAGAACAGATGGAAAATTACCCGAGCTAATTATCAGGGGACACATCCTGAATAATTGCCACGTAAACACCACATCAGCTAAAAATAAGCTACCAAACTGCTTAGAGTTTTTTAACCAGTTGATAATGATTCCCCGTTGTATCTGGCTTTTCAGTTTCAAGAGGCGAAAATCGGATTTTTAAACAAGTTGCTTTTCAGTTCAAGAACGAAAAATTCGGATTTGGTTAACAAGGTTGGGCGACTCTCAGAGGAACTTTATTCCAAGGAAAAACCATCACTAGGTTAAAGTGTTTATGTAGGGCCTTCTTTGCAAGCGAATACAACCGGTCCATCCCCCCGGATATGGGCTTTTAACATACTAGACACACAAGGCCGTGCCTGAAAAATTTAATTCTGTAAGCCGAACAGCATGTATATTCTCAACGCTATTTTCTTCTGCAGTCTGCACTGACATAGCGGTGCGTACTGATCTTGTGGGGCTCTGCTTGGATGCAGTGTCCAAATTGCCTTTGAAAGATTAACCATATGGTACACGATTTTTGCCGCCACATTATTTCTCCATAATAAGATAGTAAACTTTGATTCAGTGATGACCACGTGCCGGCATTTTTTCTTGCCTTCATTGCACGTTCGCTACCGGAATGCTTCGTTGAAGCTCCACAAGAAGTGATGAATCGTACAGCTTAGCCACTCACGCTAACCTGTGATAAGAATAAGCAGGTGGGAGTGTTCAGCGATAAGTTTTGAAAGTCAGGTAGTCAGAATCAATTATAATCCAAAAAATCCACTATATTAGGCGATAGCTAAGAGAGCAGGACCTATGTACGTGTTGGATTCAGCCTCCTCATGTCGTCTGGCCTGCATACGGATCCAGATAGCCCATCACCGACTCCTTATTCGTTGTATGGTATGGTAGCTCTTCCCCGTCGTTCGAGCTTCAAACAAGACACCAATATCTTTTCAATGAGCTTTTCAAGAGTGCATGCAAATAGGAGGAAATAGAGTACAACCACGCTTGAACTCATCAATAGTACTCCCCTCCTTCCAAAAATCTGAGATCCTATTTCATTCTTTGGTGTTTTCCAAAAATCTAAGTTCCTATCCTATAAGTCGCTAGTAGCTAAATTAAATTGTTTTGATCAGGAAACAAGAAATCATTCTAATTACTTAGTTTACATGTTCATCTGTTTTGCTACATCGTCGAAGTGAGCTTAATTGCCATCTTTTTTGATGCAACAAAGAACATAGTATCAGACTTTTTGAAAGAGGATATCTTCAACTAACGGTACAACTGTGTTGCATAGATCCACGCTATTTATTCTTCAAAATTAATAAACTGTAGCTATAAAAACCCCACAATATTGATTGTGCTTTTCACGTCCATTATTGCAACGATAGCTCAGTGTACTTTGTCGAATTGTCATATAGTCAATTATCATTTTGACCGTTATACATATTAGTATGGTAAACTGTTGTTGCAATAGTCCACACTTTTTATCTTAAATTAATAAATGTGCCTATAAAACCCCACAATATGGTTTGTTTGTCAGATGTCATTATTGCCAACGATAGCTAGTTACTTTGCTGAATTTCAACTATATCAAGTTTATCATGTTGACCTGTTATACATATTTGTATGGTAGTCCCGAGTGCTGATGACATTCATTATTTCTAGAGACCTCTTTTATTTTTAGAAAACTGTAATATCCAAAGCCAAAGGCAAAAAGATCATATTTAACTAGTTGCAGGCCTATGGCAAACCAAATTTCTCTGTGAATATATACTTCACCAAAATGGATCAACAATGGCAAGTGAAGCGTATATCCGGATCTAGTTTACTAGACATATAAGCTAAAGTAATCAGGTGGATACTCACATGTAGTTCCAGGCCAGTAGCACTCAATAACTCCTCAACATGCTGTGGAAACATACATAATGCCCTCTTTGTTCATTGAAAGATGCCGACACGGAGCCCTCTCACAACCTATCAAGGTTCCAGAAATGACCAAAATCAAAGATTATATCAGATGTGCTTACAGGAGTTTGGAGAACTAGAGCAAGCAATAAAAGATACTAGTTGCTTAACCTGGAAGCACGTTTAGCGTTTTGAAGTAGAAAAAATATATATTATTCTTTACCGAATGACAAAGTTTTAATGATTATAACGTGGATGTTGTTTACCTCTTGGGGCTGGCTCATCTTCTCCAGTTCATATTGTCAACCAAAGGATAACCTTCTTTTCCAAACAACCGTGTAGCATCGTTTTTTACATGGTATGATACCCTGAGCAACAGAACCTGCCAGTTTTAAGGTCTTTTCTGATTGCATCATAGTCTCATGGAACAGTAGAAGTACTTTTGCTCAGTGAAGGCATATATACCTTTGTCACATCTTCAGACAGTTTTAATTGCGACGGTTGTTTGTAATCTCAACTATTTGAACACACAACCAAGCGCTGCTTGTGCATAGCATGTAACAAGGTTAGGTACCAATGCCCAATGCATCTAACCTCTGACCCTACATAAAATTATCAATAATCACGTCCCCACATCATAGCAAGGTTATAAAAGGGATACCACTGAGCATGCGAATATCCAACACAGGCTTTTGAGACTGTTTCTGCCCACCTCTGTTGTCAATAAATAAACCAAGAAACAAAGGTTTACAGTAGTCTAGTAGCAGATTTCAATGCCAACCATGACACATCACCCTAGCAGGACGTCCTATTTGTAGAAACTGTAACTATCCACCAAGCAAAAGAAGTCATTGTTTAGGCAGGCCTATGGCAACAAAATTTCTTGAATATATCACTCACAATGGAATCACCATGGCAAGTTTGAACCGTATATCCGGATCTAGTTTACTAGACATATAAGTAAAGAATCCAGCGTGGATACTCACATGTAGTTCCAGGCAACAGTAGCACTTCAATAACTCCCTCAACATGCTGTTGCGAACAAAAACATATGCCCTTCTTTGATTCATTGAAAGGCATGCCGACACAGGAGCCTCTCACCAACCTATCAAGGACGTTCCAGAAATGACAAAAATCAACAGAATATTAACAGCATGCTTGCTACAGGCAGTTTGGAGAAACTAGAGCAAAGCAATAAAAGATACTAAGTTGCTTAACTGGAAGCACGTACGTTTTGAAAGTAAGAAAATATATATATTCTTTCCGAATGAACAAGTTTAATGATTATAACGTGGATGTTGTTTACCTTTGGGGGCTGGCTCATCTTCTCCAGTCATATATGTCAACCAAAGGATAACCTTCTTTCCAAAACAACCTGTTTAGCATTCCGTTTTTTTACATGGTATGAGATACCTGGAGCACAGAACTGCAGTTAGGTCTTTCTGATGCATCATAGTGCTCCATGAACAGGTAGAAGTACTTTTTGCTCAGTAGCCATATATACCTTTGTCACATCTTCAGACAGTTTAATGCCGAGGTTGTTTGTTAATCTTCAAAACTAATTTGAACAACAACAACCAAGCGCTGCTTAGTGCATAGCATGTAACAAAGCGTAGGCTACCCAATGCCAAATGCATCTACCTCGTGACCCTACATAAAATTTATTCAATTAATTGCACGTCCATCATCATTAGCAAGGTTATAAAAAGGGATACACTGAGCATGCGAATATCCAACACAGGCTTTTGACTGTTTCTGCAACTTCTGTTGTCAAAAATACCAAGAAACAAAGGGTTTACATGTAGTCAGTAGCAGATTGTCAATGCCTACCATGACACCATCACCAGCTGATAAGAAGGTATTTTTAAGCAATTTTTTATATTATATATAGTTAGCAGGACCAGCCAGGATAGCTGGGTCCAATCTGTAGTTAATATCGACATAAATCGTTGTGCAAATCAGAATATATCAGTTACTCCCTCCATCCCATAATATAAGGGATTATTCCCTTTTGGGTAAGTTTAAGGATATCAAGAAAATACTAGAATGCCCTATTAAATGATATTTGATTATAGGTGAGTGGGTAGTTGAGGGTTAAAATAGGTAAAAATTTGAATTGGAGTTGATGGATGTGACAAGTAGTACATCAAAATCCCTTATATTGTGGGACAACTAGAAGGGGCAAAATCCCTTATATTGTAGGATGGAGGGAGTAACTTCAGAACACAGTTAGATTGAAAGACTGGATGGTATGGCATCACAAACCAATTCTTCACAGCTACTCTGAAGTACAGCATACTGCTTGTTCAAGGCATCAATTGTTTCCTCATTTAGGTCATTGCTCGCTGTGATATTCATTTTTCCAAAGCCAATAAACCCAAATTCTTCTTCAATTGCAGGAAGAACTTACGAGTTTAACGGATAAGTATGCTAAGTCACCAGAGTCTAATCTAATTCCAGCCGCCTTATACCTGAAATGAAAATTTTCAGAGTCAATAAAAGCGAGACATTACCTTTCCCTTTTAATCATGACAGGAAAAGAACAGCATAACAAGAAAATCCATCCATTCGTAGGTTCATTTGTTAAAACATCAAAGCAACTAGCATTCGACATGCCGCCTCAGCAATACACAGAATCTATATTTGTACAGTATATAAAAAAAATGTCATTAAGGAAAACAATTTCTAAAACAGGGAGCTGACTAACCATGTGATGTTTTGGGAGATTGTGCTCAAGATGCTTGTTTGAACTATTTGTACACTATATCACATCATTGGTACTAATAAATGAGTCCTAAGAGTAACTACTTAGGGCACCAACGAACCATTGGAGTAAAAGAAATATATTGAAAGTGTACACATTCACCCATGCAAACCTTTTTTTTGACAACAGTGAAGGAAACTACGTAGTAGAATTTAATAGCAAGGTGACACCAGAGTGAGAACCCTCCTTTTTTAGTTGTGTTATTCATTGGCTATAACTTCCCATGTAATAGAAGCAAGTTGTGCAAACACAAGTATTACGGAGAAGAGTTGAGGCTAAATTACCATATCATTGAGGGTAAAGCAACAGCACAGAAGTTTGGCACTCCACTTCTCATGACCTAGCAAACCACACATATTTAAATATCAGCTGCGTTCTGATAGAAATCGATTTGTCACATTAGTTCTGTCAAGGTCACACATCATTTTGAGCATGCACAAGGTTTACAGCCTAGGCAGATAACAGTAAAGCAATCATTAAACAATTGGAAATTTGGCCACGCCATTGAAAGTTTCAATATCAACTGCAGAGAAAGATTGACATACATCATATGTGTCCACCAAAGCCAGGAAGGAATTTGGAAATGCCAGCGCATATGAGTGAATGCAGCCAACTCACTTAGATTTGTTTCACGAAAGGTAACACGCAATGAACCAGCATCCTGAGAATATCATAATGACGATCTTTAGTTGTGATAGTTCAACATATGGTGTTACTAACTAGAAGTTCTACAACGTATAGTAAATTGTATAACTAAAAATTACAGAAGATATCATCTCCACTTGTTAAGCAGACAATGTTCATCTGTACACCTTAATCTGGCAGCCAATTCTGCACCAGAGAGACAAAGTCTTCGCATTTGTTTGAACCATCAGAACTAGCGAGTGTCCTGTCAATGATGTCATCAAGACCCTACAGACATATTAATATATTAGAGAAAAAATACTGTTACAAAATATGTCCAATTTCTTGGCAAGAACAAGTAATGATATAGATGCAGGGCTCAATGGCTCATGATGTAAAACATTTCATTAGTCACGACTATGAACTTGATACCTGGCTGCCTCTAACACTAGGGCATTTGAATATCAATGAGAAGGGATGGCCATCTGTTTTGGTAAGTGAAATATGTTCATCTAGGCAGTCAAAACATTGCTGACCAGAAGGTTTTGATTTTTGACCTGACTAAGTGTCTATCTGGATGTAAACATCCTTCCTCATGAATGATACTTCTAAATTGGTGCAAAGCAAAAATCCAAATAACTCCCGAGTATCAGAAATATTACCACTAACCATGAAAGAGCTCACGAATGCATGAGAATGAGTCCCACGTATTGGTATCCCAATAACCATCCTGCTGCAACATTGCTGCTCATGTTGTAAAAGCGTGTCAGAGTATTATTGCAGTAAGCTTTTTTTGTATAAGCATTGTAGGATTTCAGCTTTCACGTCAAAGTCGTCCAAGGATAAATATATTGTGTAAGAATATTTAATATCTACAAAAGAAAAAACTGATGACGGCCAGATAGATATCAGGACACACAGAACTGTATAGCCAGAGAGATTTGTTCATTTTGTAAACCAGACCTTGTTGCATCAAATCCTCCCATATAACAATATCTTGATGCACTGATTCTCCATCAGGCCCCTGATAGATGTGTGGCTATAAGTTCATGTGAAGGTTAATGGATGACAAACATAGCAAGACAAAAGGTCAAAAGTAAGACTCACCTGGGCCCTTCTAAGTCCAAATTCAAGTAAATTCTTTGACTTCCCTGCTACAAGTCTGTGTCTTGCCGCGTTTGTAGTAACCAAGGATGCATAGTTGACCAGACTTAAAAATGGTGTTTCAAGAAGTTGAATAACCTAGGACAAAAGAAAATTCAAGACATTTTTTTTGAAGGAAAAAAGATCAATCTGTGACATCAACGTTTAGGAGTGCTGGATAGAGACATATGTTTGGACAAGTCAATCTGTGACAACTACTGCTATGGATTCTAGCTGCTAACTCACTCCTGATACTTACCGCAACAGGTCCTTCAATTATCATCAGTGGAACTTTAGGGAATACAACAGAACCCTCAGGGATGGCATAAACCTCAACATCTGAGCAGTCAATTGAACTAAGGTACTCAAAGAAGCCGTCCTATCAGAATAAATAAATATTCATTAAAAGCTGCCAAAAGATATTAATAGAATTACCAAAACACAAACATGTTAGTGACAACTATAACATTTTGTGTATTTCGTCTGCTCCTGAGCACTTGGGAGGATGGACCCCTCTTCCCTTCAGTTGTATGAACACTCAAATGATTTGCCATTCATAGCATGAATTTGATGAGCATAAAGATCTTATAGAAGTGCAGAATTCACATCAATTTCTCTAACAAGTTTGAATTTCCTACCTCCGCAATTAGCATGGAAGATCGCAGAATGCTTTATTTCCGTATCTATAACTGAATTAGCAATGAATCTTATACACTCCTCAGGCCAGCCGAGTATTCACCAAAACCGATGCGTCCCTCTCCTCTCTCCACTTGAGTCCCTAAATCACCACCCCGTCGCATGAGCTTTAAGAGCTGACGAGCACGAACGGATCGGATACAGGCGGAAACCGCGTCTAAAAAAAAGGGATTGGATTCATTGGAGAGGGGATCGAGGAGGGGAAGGGAAGAGGATCTGACACGGCGCGGTCCGAAGTGCTTGCCGGCCTTCCAGTAGGCGTAGGCCATGGTAAAATTTGGGGGGGTAAGAGGTCGGTGAGCAGCGGCGTTCACCCAATCGGTTCGTCGGCCGCGGCACCCTCTCCCGCCCCGGCCCCGGTCGGCCGCCGCTTGCCGCCGCCGCGCCCATTATATCTCGGTGTGTGGGGGGCGGGTGCGCGCGTGCGCTCGTGCGCGAGCACTAAGAGTTGGTAGGTGGAGACTTCACACATGGAGAGGTAGGAGGTGCGAGGGGCGCAACATTCCGGCCTACACGTTGGATGCGCGACACGTGGCACCGTTTTTGGAATGGGCAAGACTTTCCTCGTAAATGGGGGCCGAAGTTAAATTGGGCTTTCTAGAAGCGACAGTATACAGCTGCGTTATTTAAAATTTCAGTGTCCATTATCCAAAAAAGGAATATCCGTAACCTAAGTTTTTAGATCCTAAATGAATTAATTGATTTTTGTTTACTTGTCGATGTCTTTGCGTAAATGCGGCATGGGTGAGCCTCGTCGGCGACGGCCGCGCCGGCGGGGGCGAGCCAGCACCGGCAGCGGCAGCTTGTAGATGGACGAGGCAGAAAGGAACAAGTTACTGGAGAACGCTGGTTGGCGGCGATTTGCGCCAATGAAACGGCAGTGCGTTGGGCGGCTGGGAACGCCATCGCCGCCGCCTTCGGGGACGACAGGACGGCGGCGCAGGTGGAAGCAGCGGGTACGGGGAAGATAGCCCCGCGGAGGTGAGACGCGTCATGGAGGAGCCCACTGGATGCGGAAGACCCTGCAATGCACAGACAGCCCCGCCGTGCCGGCGGCGCCGGTAAAGCATGCAGCGGCGGGGCCGGGGAGCGTGGCGGCGGCGAGGAGGGGAAGGTGGTCGTGGAGAAGAAGTCAAGGATAGTAGTGAGAGGAGCACCGGTACGCACTATAAAAAAAAAAACATTTTTTCCTTGTACAACAAAGTTGGGCCATAGGTTTTCAGACGGGGGGCCATAAGTTGGTCGTTTTCTAGAAAACCGATCCCCTGTGGAACGGATCGCACACATGAATGCATTATGCATATATTATACGTACACAGTACACCGTTCCCTACGTTATTTTATTTTCTTCTAACAATAAGAAAATTATAAAAATAATACGTTGGCTACAAGAGTATTGTATTTGATATCATCAATTCTGAAGCATTGACAAACTGAAAGAATGAATGTGTAGCATAACAATCTCATACTCCGTATTGGTAAATTAGATTGAGTCTATAACCTTTGCAAACCCTTATGTGTTGACTTTTTAATGCACATGGATTCTCATATTTCTCCTCCCTATACTGTTCCACACGCACAGTTCACATGACCAGGTGTAGTGTTCATATGAATCTCATTAAAACAAGGTTAAAAAGACACGTACTGTTCAACTTGTCTATACTATCAGCTATTGATAACATATATCTACCACTTTACATACATTGTTGTTCAAACAACATCTGCACTACAGAAAAATCTCGAACGAAATACCCCCGTGGTTACAGTTAAGTGGATCATCAAACTCTTGAAAAAAAGCTAGTTGAAATCTCGAATCCGCATCCTGCCCACAATAATCACATAAACACAGATCGAAAACTCAGACCAATAACCATACTTGGGCCCTCCTTCACCCATATCGAGCCATTCCCCCAAAACCATCGTCCCCTCTCCTCCTCCACATCCCTAACAATCACCACCCCGTCGCATAGCTTAAAAGCTTGACTGAAGCCGACGGATCGATAGCAGCGGAAAACACGCGTTCTAAAAAAAAAGGCATGATTCATGAGAGGATCTGAGGAGGAGAATAGGGGTCCTGACACGCGCGCGATCCTTGCCGGCCTTCCAGTAGGCGTAGGCCATGTACACTGTAAGTCGGTGAGCAAGCCGGCGTCACCACGGTCTCGCCCCACCCCTCCCTCCCCCCCCCGCCCCGTCGCGCCGCTGCCGCCGCCGCCCCAATTATTCTCTTGTGACGTGCCGCGCGTGCCGCTCGTGCGCCGAAGCACTCGATGGTATGAGACTCAACTGGAGAGGTAGGAAGTGCGAGGGCCAACATTCGCCTACCTATGCGCGACACCTGCACCCTTTGATGCAAGACTTCCTCGTAAATGGCCGAAGTTAAATATGGCTTTCTAAAGCGACAGTTATACACTTGCTTATTAAATTTCAGTTCATATCCCAAAAAAGGAATATCCGTAACCTAAAGTTTAATCCAAATGAATTTAATTGATTTGTTTACTTGTCTATGCTTTGCGTATGCGCATGGGTGACCCGTCGGCGACGGCCCCCGGCGGCGGCCGGAGCCAGCACCGGCAGCGCAGCTTGTAGATGGACGAGCAGAAGGACAAGTTTACTGGAGACGCTGGGCGCGATGCGCCCATAACCGGCCAGTGCGGGGCGGCTGGACCCATCGCCGCGCGCCTTCGGGGACGACAGGACGGCGGCGCAGGTGGAGCAGCGTAACGGAGATAAGCCCCGGAGGTGAGCACTCGTCATAGAGCCCCTGGATGCGGAAGACCTGAATGCACAGCAGCCGCCGCCGTGCCGGCGGCCGGAAGCATGCAGCGCGGCCGGAGCGATGGGCGCGGCGAGAGGGGAAGTGGTATCGTGGAGAAGATCAGGGGATATGAGAGGAAGAGCCACCGTACCCTAAAAAAAAACATTTTCCTGTACACAAAGTTGCCATAGTTCAACCGTGCCATAAGTGTGTTTCTAGAAAACCCGACCCATGTGGACGTATCGCAACACATGAATGCCATTCATCATATATATACGTACACAGTACACCCGCTCCCTCTTTTTTTTAATTTTTCTACAAAAGGAATTATAAAAATACACGTTGGCTAGCCATATCCATTACACCAGCATATGTTTGCCTTAATTAGATCAAACTTTCTGTCTCATCCTTATACAGCTTTTAATAGGGAGAAATGACCAAAGTTATTGTGGTAGTGGATAAGAATTTTAATTAAGAGATATTAAAACTTCTCATTTAAAAAACATAATAGTAAATAGTAAAAAATAATTCAATTGTTTTGAAAATTTAAACTCTACAAAACAACGTATATTTTTTGGAATACGAAGGATAAATGTATTATTAACATATATTGGCATTTGGCCAGCAGTGCCTACGAATCATTGAAGAAGAACGGGCTAACGCGTCGTTGCTGACAAGATATCGATAGAGTATGTTCCACAAGACACCGATTACAAAATTGCCAGCCATACCCAATAGTATTTCTCCGGCAGGCCAAGCCAAAGAGGATCGTAAGAGGAAGAGCATTACACGACACCCCCTATCAATCTTCATCTGCCTAATCTGCTGATGCTTCACGCTCACCAACAACAACAATAACAAGATAGCTCCAGTTAGATCATCCGTAAGTTTATACTAGCCGTTAACTACTATGATCTTTACATGCATGCACATTGGTTTTTGTTTGCATTGCATCATGAGTTAGCTACAAACAGTAGTTACTAATGTTGTATTATTTGCTGCTTAATTGGCCAAACAGCTTATGTATTTCAACCAAAAATATAAATTATGTTTTCTTTAGGCTAATAATGGTTTGGAATCTTTTTGATTTGTACACAAACACACAATTCACACAAGCTTCACTATTGCACTGGCCGACCAAAAGATCTGGGCCAGTGTGGCCCAGAAAAGCTCACTGTTATCACAAGGAGAGATTACTGTAGACCAAAACTGAAAACGGCCACATGTTGAACAGACAAGCAAACACGCTCCAACGGTGAGTGAGCATCAAAGACGGGGACCATTTTTTTTTTGTTGGAAAAGTTGTCTTTGTGCTGGTTTGTAGGCATTTTGAATCAAGATTGTAGGTTTTAAAGCTTCCTTTGTTGTATACATACAGATTCTCATCAGATTCAGTTTCCAGCCGGCAAACACGAATGATTCAAGGTATCAAATTGCAACACTGACATAATTCCATCTCGCATGTTTGCATATGTATAGTTATGAATGAGCAGCTCATTTCAGTGTCACATGCTGCATTCAGTCCCCAGATCAGTAATATACAGAAAGAAAATTCTTCGATTGATTCAGTCAGAACAAGCTGCATTCTTTGTTATATCATTTTTCAGTCCATCCTATTCCCACTGATCTGAACAACTTCATATGTAACACTTACTGCCACTATATTGCCAGCAATATGAAAACTTAACCACCAGACTCCATTAGCCCTACGGAGCATCTCATCAGACCAAAAAAAATTGGGAAAACTGCTGCGTCTAATAATTCTTACTCTGACTCGCTTATTGGCTCAATTAGGATTTAATATAGCCCATGTACTAATAATATATCTGCACATCGTTGTTTTCTGGGGCACCTGAATGAGACGGAGATTACCCAACGGTGGTTCTTTGCAACTCGCAAGAAGTAGTGAGGAAGCTGGTAAACAGATGCAGGCTGAATCTGAAGCCAAGCATTTCGCTGGTGTTTCAGGTCCACTCCATATTCCACAACTGATCTGGAACAACTCCTCCATTATGTAACACTTACTGCCACTATATTGCCAGCAATATGAAAACTTAACCACCAGACTCCATTAGCCCTACGGAGCATCTCATCAGACCAAAAAAAATTGGGAAAACTGCTGCGTCTCATAGATCTGCTGACTCGTGACCTCTGCTTCATGGCTTCATTAGGATTTAATTAGCCGAATGATTTACTAATAATCTAGTATCTGCACATCGTTGGTTCTTCCTGGGAGGGGCAACCTGAATGAGACGAGATTACGCCCAACTTGGTAGATATCTTTCGGCCACAGCTCCAAGAAGGTAAGTGCAGGCAAGCTACGGCAACACACTCGCACGGCTGAATCTGAAGCCGAAAGGGCCATTTCGCTGTCGATTCCTTTTGTCAACCGAACGTTTGGGGAGCCGCACTGCAGACACTAGCCAGCAACCATGCACGCCCTGCGCTGAGGTGATTAGCTTGACAACCAAACAAACAAAATCAAGCTTGTTGATCTCTCTTGCCTCACTTTCTTTTTCCTTCCTCTTATTCACACACAATGGCATAGTGGGGTTGAAGAGAGATTGGGCCTTGACCCAAACAAACAACATCAAGCATGTGATTCCTCCTCTTCCTCACTTTCTTTTCCTCTCTCTCTTATTACACACACAGGGATAGTGGGTGAAAGAGAGATTGGCTTGTGTTCCATCAGCTTGCTGGAGATCTGAATTTTTCTGACAGGAGACAAGGAGGGGGCAGCAGAAAGCTACAGGAAGAAAGACGATGTGCAAACTTTTTTTTGGCGAGCTGACAGGTTGCCATCGTGCGCGCATTTTTGCGTTCTTTTACTGAAAACGTCAAGCCATTTTGCTGCCACTCGAATACTCGACTTACTCTAATGATCTCTAGCCCTCCTTTTCTTGACTAAAGTAGTAAGTTAGAAGTAGTGCAAAGAACCAAGCTGATGAGGCGTTGCTTGCCTCTGTCAGAGATTCAGAAGGTTCGGTTCTTTACCGTATTCCAGAGCGCGATCCAATTGTAGTCGATAGATTTTTTAGTTGGTTAGTGGCGTGATGGTTGCGAACATGGCATGATGGCCAACTTTTCAGAGACAGTGAGGAGAATCTGCAGTCATGCTAATACTATCTGTTAAATTATTCAGAACAACGAGTTGAAATAAGAGGTGCACACTGTACTCGTACTGCCAGCTTGCAAGAAAACTTGGATTTGCGAAATATTCCACTTTTCCACGAGTAGCTGTGGACCACATTTTTTAATGTTTTCTGTGATTTATGATAGTTTTAATGAACACAAACCATTAAACATCCTTTATTTTATTAAAGGATCAAAATGGACAACATTGCTTCAAACAATTGTCTGAATCCTTTGGTCCTTGTGTAAATGTTTAAAAAATCTGAAAAGTAGTCATGACAGGAGTGGAAACATCTTGTATATACTGCTATTTAAGAAGAGAGAAGAAAATAATACACAAGCGTGTTTTATGGACGGCATGTGGAACTTGACGGGCACATGGTAATTGTAAGTACTTTATATACAAGGACTACGCTTACAGACTAGCTGTCTGTATACATAAACTGCCTGTCAAGGATGATGCGTCAATTCCTCATCCTAGAACAGTTTGCTTCTTTTATTACAAATACTCAGAATTGTTAGTAGAGAATTTTGGAGTTTTGTTTTTCTGATGCCATTTCATGGTCCGTTCGAAGACTGCACTAAAACACATGGTAAAGTGGAGGAGACTTATCTTTTCGTTATAACTTATACTTATCAGTCAATTTAAATTTTTTTCAACTTTTAAATTTATAGCCAATTTTAAGGGTTTTCATCGGAAGTTTAGTTTTTCAGTTTATTTTATAATCGGTAAACACAATCATAAATTAATTTTTATTTACAAATATGCGTTTGCTTATTCGCCTATAAGCGAACGATGGCTCCGTAATATATAGAGGATGTGTTCCAAGCCTCCAGCGCTTGACACGTGATATGTAGCTACCGTAAGTATTCTTAGGTTAAACCGATCCTAACTTGGCTAGATTTATATAAAAAAAAATATCACCAACCACTGTGGACATAAATTAAGTTTCGTAAAAATCCAGTAGAATATATATCGTGGATCAGTTTGTTTATATGTTATGAAAAATATTGGTAATATCTTTAATTTTCTGTAAACTTGATAAAAGTTAAATTTAAACTTTTTGACTAAAACTAAAATTAACTTGCGATATGAACGGTGGGGAGTAGTAATTTAGTAAAAAAATTAACCTCAAATAAAAATTAGTAAATAAAAACAGTGGGTTCGCTCGATCTCAGTATAGATTCTGATCAAGAGAGAATCGAAGGTTGTACATAAAAATTAGTTTCGTTAAAATCCAGAAAAAATATATCGTTGATAGTTTGTTTATATGTTATTAAACAATATTGGTATATCTTTAATTTTCTGCTAAACTTGATTAAAAAGTTAAAATTAAACTTTGACTAAAACTTAAAATAACTTGCATAAATGGAACGGTGGAGTAGTAATTAGTAAAAAAAAAATTACCTCAAAAAAATTAGTAAAAAAAACAGTGGGTCGCTCGATCTCAGTTAGATTTTGATCAAAGAGAATCGGAAGCGGACATTACGTTTACTCCGTGACTCCTTTTTTTTTTAACTGTTCCCATGTCGAGTGCCACCGTGGATGAGATGCATGCTTAATTACTTCCTAGTTACAGCAAAGCTGTACTAGCTGTAACCTGTTGCCGAAGCTGACAGCGAGCGATCTCCAGCATGAGACCCTAATACAATTCGTTAAAACCAGTTTTTAGGTGGCTAAGGGACCAAAAAATAAACTCCAGCAAAACCTTACTATATGCCCTACAAATAGAAGAGACCTTCAAATACCCCTCCGCCAGCCCTAGGCCTGGGGGGCTGTAGACGAGCCCTATCCCGCCGTTTTTCTACGCGGGAGGAAAATTCCTGGCTTGTGTCTGTCATCCTCCGCGGAATCGCTACATGCCACGGCGCCGATCTTTTCGCCAGCTCGCTGGTTTCGCCGCTCATCGTGGCCGGCGGTGCGACATTACCAGTAACCTCCACCGCACTGGCTTTGTCGTCTCAGAATGCCGCACGTTGCTTTGTTTTTTTTCATGGTCCTTGAATCAGTTCGCACACTGATGCACTATATGGTAAGACCAAGAATGTTCTGAAATCATGACCATTAGGAACATGTTCTAAACAATCCTGCTCTCGATTGCGTTTATGCCTAACTTCGTGCCGTTCTAAAAATGATCCATGGCATAAAAATCTATTGTTTTGTTCCTTTAAAGTTTGTGGTGCTTGGTAGGTTTAGACAACTTAGGCGCTTGCAATAATGCCAGTAGTTCCTTCAAAAGATTATTTCTGCCAGTGTTGTCTTTGTGTCAGTTGTGAGTTGAAGTTTAACTTCAAGGTTTTTTTTTTCTAGGAGATTTAAGCTCTTTCTGAAGTTTCTCAGATAGATTAGATTGGAAAAGTATAGAGTTAATTTTATCTATGATTATAGTTCTTATTTAATTGAAACTACGTAGTGTCTTGAATACTTGCCGTAGATTTTCACTCCCATGTTTGAGAATTTTGAATTTGAATTATGGTATTTAAAATTATGGATTTGAATACAATTGAATTCTATGCATTAGAAATATTGTATTTGAATATTACTATGTTAAACTAGGTGTAAGCATAGAGTATAATCAGAAATACAAGAGAAAAAAAAATGGGGCTAAGAAATAGGGTCTGCTGGTAGAGTTGAGGTAATTTTTGAATTCTTAGGAAATGGGGACAGCCCTCATTCAACCTTTGAGGACTCTAAAATAGGGACTACTGCTGGAGATGCTCTAAGCAAGTTAATGGCACATGTGATCCGATTACGATCGGTCCAGCTGGAGTTAATGGACATTGGCCACAGAGCAACCAATGAACAGTGCCAAATACTCTTACTACTAAATATACTGTTTTCAACCAGGTGATAGTACAGTGAGTGAATCCGAATGATGAATTAAGCTGTGCTTTCACTTCCATTAATTAATCATGTATATGCACCCAGTGTAATCTCCTGCCGCACATGTACTGTAGATTCCATCCTGGCCGTCGAAGCATCAATTCGCCTGCTCGATCGATCTGCCGTCCGATGCATCCATGTACCTGCCCCCACAAGTCTTCTCAGTTTAGCTGTTTTCTGGTAGATATCTGTCTGTAAATACTTTTATTAAATAAAAATAGATAATTCAGTAGGGTTTATTTCATTAAATTAAAATATAAGTATTTCTAGCTATGTACTTGAACATTATCTGTTAGATAAATATATACAAATATTTATATTTTACAATGGAGAGAGTATTAGCAAGCAGCAGCTGGCCCTATTGAATACTGATAATTAACGATAATTGAAAGTATTGGCGAATTGCACACGTATGACGTATGCTAGATTGCCTTTTTTCTTCGGTTCGTTAGGACGTCACATCTGTAGTTTAGTAACACAACCATGCACGTTTCAATGATTCATGAACGCCATGCACGACAAGGACTCGTATGAGCTGTCCAAATCTGAAGTCCCCTTTGTAGGTAAAGGGTGACCTGAAAGCTAAAAACATACCACTGCTAAAATATGTTCTTTTCTTCGCCACATGGCATGCTTGAGATTTAAGAGCTGGAAATGAAGGTAGGGAACCCAGTGACCTTGTCTAACCTAGTACTACTAGTTAGTTAGAATTTTCTTTATTTTTGATATGAGTGGATAGCTAACATTGGTTTTGGCAAGAATAGATTTGCAAGCAAATTAAAGTGGCTAAAGGAAAAATGGTACTACAAACATGTGGCCCTTTTGCGAGTACATGGAATTATGGTAGGCAGAATTGGATAGGTTGGTGCCTGCCTGTTGGTGTTGTTGTTGTGTTAACAACGAACTTTATATATGTTTTGGATGCAGAGCATATGCAGCTAGCTCACTATAGCTCGCACTAGCTCAGATCAGTATGGGGGCTTCAGCTTGTTGTGCTTGTGGCTTGTGGGTGGGTGAGAGAGATGGCAGGCTGGCAGTGGGCGTGGCATGTGTCCGGTCTTATTTGTCAACAACTATGTGGAATGTTGAGCTTTCCTTACCCCTGTGAATCTGTTGTGATTTCTGTGCCTGCAGCAGCTGCCACTCTGTGTCCCTCCAGCACTCAAAAATGTCCTGTGCTGTTTTGGAATGCATGATTATACTGCTTTCTGAAAAGGGAAAAAAAAGAAACAATCAAATTTTCCATGTGTTTCAAAATGGTCAGCAAGTCCAAATTTCCATTTTGGAAGCCTGGATGGAATCAGCAGCAGCAGTAACAAACAGTGGAGAGACTTGCCGGTTAAGGACCAGAAAGCTGATCTACCCCCATGAATATGATTACAGCCAAGAGTTGGGGTCCAGGGAGCGAATCCAGCATCATGTGGTGCACAGAGGGTGGCATTCATTCATTTCTCGCAGATTGCTTAATCGCAGTGATTGCACGCGGGGGCCAACGTTTCGTCCTCACAATCCCACCCAAGCCAAGATAGATGTGAGTGAGATGTCTTCAACCTTTCTTTCTTTCTTCCAGGCAAGCTGCTCTTTCAGGTCAAGTACCACGTTGCCCTACACCATTATATTTGCAAGAGAAAGCAAATGTAGATGTACTACTATAGTGTCACAGTATCACATCAGAATAGCAGATGGAGTGATGAGCTGCAAGCATTGCATCGCATGTCCCTCGGGCATTGCCTGCCGACATTTTCTGTAGTCACCCACTCATCTCCAGTGTTGAAGCCTTTCTTTTCTGAAACTGTGTATAGATATGAAGGGGAACAACAAACGGCAAGCACACCCACAGTTATCAGGGACATTACGCAATTGAAGTATTGAACAAAGGGCACCTTTACAAATTACAACACCGGATGGGCTAAATCACTAAAACTAGAGATCTATTTGTTCTAACAAGGACAAAAAAATGAAATAGAAAGAGGAACAAGGAATGAACAAGCCCTTCAGGCATATTTTAACTCGCTACATAAATAATGTGCATCTTCCTCTATTCCAGACGGCAGATCCATTCCTGCCTTATTGAGAAACAAGTACCGAGTTTTTGTAGATGGTGGAGAGCAATGCAGAATCAAGCAACTTTCTGTTCGGCTCACCCGATCAAATTTCCACCAAACTAATAAAGAATGCTGAACAATCAAACACTGGCATTCACTGTATTTTTCGTGGCCGAACTGCACAAGGTTGTCGCAGCCTCCCGTTTGCTCAATATTGCAGATATGAGGCTGAGCTACCACCATGGAACAAAAGAAATGCAAGTTTTTTTTCGTGTTTCTATCTACAGAGGAAAAAATGAAAAAAAAATATGGCACAAACACCTGCAAAAATACTTCTTCAAGCACACACTTGATTGGGGAAGTTCACATGCTGACCTTCTAGTTGCAATCCAAACCACACTCCTCCAGAAGAGGGCCGTCATCTTTGCCAGGAAAGATCAATCCGACCCAGAGGAGCGAGAAGATTGAAGCCAGCAGAATGGACCAGACAATGACAATGTTGGTGTCCTTTTTGCCTTCCAACCAAACCCTTCAAGAACGGATACAGATGGACAATCACCCAAAATGCAAAGAACAGCTTCCCAAAGAGCGGCCCCCATGATTCATATCCGTTATTGATTGCGTTGGAAACGCCAGCCACTACCCCGATGAAGTTCAATAGGAGCAAAGTGGTAGGGGTATTAACAAGGTTGTCCATTTGAAGTATACAGCTCTGAGAACTCTTCATCATCTCCACCCTTTGATGTCACAGTGAAGCTTGTATCGATACCAGCTATGACCTTGAGAAGTCCTTGGAACACAGCAAAGAGATGTAGAACACCCCAATGACCCAAAACTGCTCGTTCCCCACAATATCGATCTACACACCCATCTATTCAGAATGCCCGTAGCAAAAATCAGATAAATATACATGAACCAAAGCTCATATAGTAAGCTCAGAAAACAAAGGAGGAAAAGAGTTCAGCATTGTCTTCTACAATTCACACCACACAGATACGACGCAGATAAGCCGCTCTACCTCCTGGAGTGATAAATTTCCTGTCAGCAAACAGATGGCATGCAATGTACAGTAAGCCAATAGTGGAATGGATGCAAAGGATACACGATGGAAATTAATGTTAGGAAAATCTTTCCAAACATTCAATCCACCTCCATAGCCATACCAAAGAGGCAATGGTTGCTGAAGAAATTTCAATAGATCCAAGCGGCCCCACCGAAGAACCTGGTGAAGACGGTCAGAAAGATTGAGAGGGTGCAGAACCTTTGAATGCAGCCCGCCCTTAGGTATGCAGTAAATCGACCGGCAAAACTGCTCCGTTCCTCACCAATCATGTGCTACACCACTCCATCTATTATCCAGAATGCGCCGTAGCAAAATGCAGATAAAATAGTGGACATGAACCAAAGCTGGCGATCATTAGTTAAGGCTGCAGAATGGAACAAAAGGAAGGAAAGTAAGGTTTCAGGTCATTGGTCTTCTACAAGTTTACACACACAGAAGCTTAACGAGAGAATAGAGCGTTACCTCTGGAAGTGAATAAGTTTTTTCGCTGGGTCAGCAACAGATGCAGGCAATGTACAGTAAGCCAATAGTGATATAGTATTGTGATGTCCAAGGAATACACGAATGGAGATTAATGTAAGGAAAATCTTTCCAAAATTTCAAATGCCACCTCACCATAGCCATACCAAAGAGGCAATGGGTTGCTGAAGAAAAATTTTCATAGATCCAAGCGCCCACCGAAGAACCTGGTGAAGACGGTAAGACACAACGCACTTCGCAGCAGTGAACGAACCTTTGAAGAGCCGCTTAGGTATGCAGTTAAAAAAATTCCGAGCACGCAACACCATGGCAAGTGCATCTTAAACCCAGTTAAAGAATAGTCCTTCTGTAACGGATCCAGTAAGATGAAATCGCTGAGCAAATCTAACAAAAGAACAAAGAAGTTTTATGGTTTAACAAGGTTTAACGGATAGATATTCAGACCTGCCAACTAGTAACACACAACCATGCTGTCCAAAATTTTTACTCTTTTCCCCAGTCTGTCTTGTCCTACCTCGTAACCACAACTGATGAATGTATAGCTTTCCTTTATAGAGTGAGATGGCCTCGCGCTGTGATCTTGAGGATCTTGAGCACTCTTCAGGGCAGTTCCCCATTCTTCAAAGAGTGTGGATACGCAAACAAAAACGGAAGATTGACCAAATTTCTTTTCTTAAACTTCTGTATGATTTACAATACCAGCCTTTATCACATTTATCAGCTTCCTGCAAGAACCATTCAAATTAGGGTGTGGCTAATATAACAATGAAGATGAGGTAAGATCTAGAATACGACAAGGGTTTTTTGGAGTTAAAGTGATACCTAGGAGCACCTCGTCATCTCTCACCAAGAGCATATGCAGTGCGACTGCTTCTCTGCTCTCGTTGGAAACAACTCTCTTTTTCTCTTGTTTTAAGGTTTGGCAGTCTTCTTTCTTGTTTGTCCTGTTACCAAAAGCAGCAACAGCAAATGCACCATTTGGCCAGCAGTTGCAAGGTTTGATGGTGGTTTCTTTGATTTGGGGGATCATAACCATACGCGCTTGTCTTCTAAAGAACATCCAGTACCAATGATGGGGCCTTTGTAATACCATCCAAACCTTTCAGTGTTGATTCTGCAAGAATAAATTAATAGGGAAACAGCATCAAGTTTGATGGCTCAACATACACGATGAACAGAATCAGCAATATTGAGATAAAATCTTACATTCGAAAAAGACTGACATTCCTATTAGCATATTTCGATCATGAACGTCAAATGCATCGATCTTTGGTGGAACTGCACTAACAAAACTTTTCTTTCTACGACAAATGGATCCATCATTAAAACACATTGCTTCATTTTTATAGGCTTGCCTGCTGTTTTGATGTAGTGATCACAATCCAAGTTCAAACATATATGCGGCATTAGTTAGTACAGCGGAGACTCGGACCTGAAAAACAGACAAACAGAGAGGAGGACATCAATTATCCACTTGGATGCTGCTACAGGCTATAGAAGACTGACAAAATGCCTTGAACGTGTTGTCTTTACCAATGCGTTCATAGGCACCAGCCTCTTATGATGGTGTATAGCCTGGCCGTTCTCTGAAACATAAACCCATCGAGGCAGTTCATTTCCTTCCACATCATGGCCACCACTTTGGCCAAGGGAGACCTCATCGGTTGCAAAAAGTTTGAGATTTGTCCATGGTTAAGCAGAGAAGGGGAAAAGTTAGCCATCACATTCATGTCAGCAGATAATTAAACAAGCACCATGAACTGTAAAAAGCATTACCTGAATCATTCCAGGATGATCACGAACCGTTGTTCAGGCCAGGGCCAGTTCCATCCTGCATTGTCCATCCTTCTCAAGAAAAACTTTCTGGCTTTAGCAACAATGCATTGATTCTGACTTGAAATTATCCTCATATTCCTCTGAGAGAAGGAAATTGAGTAACAAAATTAGCATTAATTTTAATGACTACATATCATAAAGCAAAAACAACAACAGAAATGCAATGACCTTTCATTGCTCCTCCTCTCCCTTGACAAGTATGGTGCCCACCTATCTTTCAGGTATCTATCTTCTGTTGAAGTACCATTCTGGGGCACGAGGCTACGAGACTGTACCTTTCAGGAAAGGAATCCACTTCTTGCAAATTCAATGTTTCAGACCATGCTTTCAAATGCAGCATGCAGCCCCCATCATCATGAAACCATAGCAAGAGACCTGTCGACCGGAATTAATCCTACCGCAAGGATAGACAGAACAAGTATTTGCTGTGACCAAAGGAGGCTCCTTCAATGGGATCACCGTACTGACAAAAAAAATCAACGGGGCGAGTGAGACTGTGCTGGCCTTCCTTGTCAAACCTATCCAGAAAAATAATTAGTAAGTCACAGAACGTCGGAAAGAATAGAAGGCAAGTGATACAAGGTTGGCAAGAGTAACCAAAACCTCAATGTCAACCGGGTCAAGGTAAGTTTCCTCTCAATAGGAAAAACCACTTTGGGAACTGATCAAGAAATCCAAGACATGGCGAACTCAGATTTCACAGATGACGGATATGACCATTAATGCCATATGCTCAGGCATGGAATGCATCACTCGATAGGGAAGAAGAAGCCCAGAACCACCGAGCGCCGAATTATGATTATAACTCATCCTATAAGGATACCAGGCTTTTGAAGGTAAATCGGAATCTTCTGGACAATGGCTGTCTAGCTTCATCCAGTTCTGTTAAAAGAATCAGAAAGAATTCGAAAAAGACTGACATTCCTATTAGCATATTTCGATCATGAACGTCAAATGCATCGATCTTTGGTGGGAACTGCACTAACAAAACTTTTCTTTCTACGACAAATGGGATCCATCATTAAAACACATTGCTTCATTTTTATAGGCTTGCCTGCTGTTTTGATGTAGTGATCAAATCCAAGTTTCAATATATGGAGCATTAGTTTTAGTACAGCGGAGACTCGGACCTGAAAAAACAGACAACAGAAAAGGACATCAATATCCTGGATGCTGTACAGGCTATAGAAGACTGACAATGCTCTTGAACTGTTGTCTTTACCAATGAGTTCATAGCACTCGCAGCCTTCTATGATGGTTATAGCCTGGCCGTTTTTTCTTCTCTTGAAACATAAACCAATGACGGCTGTTTCATTTCATCCATCATGGCCACCACTTTTGGCCAACGGAAGACTCTATGGTTGCAAAAGTTTGAGATTTGTCATGGTAAAAGAAGAGAAAGGCAGGGAAAAGTAGCCCCATCACGACATACAATCATGTCAGCAGATAATTAAACAGCACATGATAGTAAAAGCAATTACCGTAATTCATTCCCGGATGATCAACGAAGTTTTGTTTCCGGCCAGGGAGTTCCATCCTGCATTGTGTCCATAAGATACTGATAGTCCTATTCCTACGGAGGCACATAACTATAGTGCGTCTATAGGGGCTTTAACGCTTCAAAACCGACATAGCACTTGTTCTGAACCTGAAATGTCAGCTCCGTAATTTTCCCCTAGCTGAGAAGAAAGGAAATTGAGGCCTTAAAATTAGCTATTAATCTTTATAGAGCTAACCAGCATCGTGCAATCAATAGAAACACACAACAGAAATGCAATAGCATAACTTAGTTTTTGTGCTCCCCTGACAAAGTTTGGTGCCACCTTATCTTTCAGTAGTCTATCTTTGTTGAATCAACTTTTACTGGGGCCACGAGGCCTCGAGACTGTACCTTTTGCAGAAAGGAACCGACTCTTTGGCAAATTCAGATGTTTCAGACAGTGCTTCAAAATGTCAGCATGGCGCCCATCATCCAGACAACAATAGCAAGAACCTTGTCCACCGGATAATCTACCGCCAAAGGATAGACAGAACAGTATTTGCTTGACCAATGGAGCTCCTGCATGGGATCAAACCGTACTGACAAAAAATCAACTGGCGAGTGAGATTGCTGCCTTCCTTGTCAAAACCTATCCAGGAAAAATAATAGTAAGTCACAGAAACGTCGGGAAAGGAATAGAAGCAAAGTGGGATACGAAAAAAGGTGGCAAGAGTAACAAACCTCATGTCAACCATCAAAGTAATGTTCCTCTCAATAGAAACCACTTGGGACAACTGATCAAGACCCTCCAACCACCATTGCCCAACCAGATTTCACACGATGACTGACATATAGCCATTAATGCAAAAGCATTCAGGCACTGACTGCTCACTCGATATGAGAAGAACCCAGAACACCAGCCTAATTATGAAATCCATCCTATAGAGGAATTGACCAGCCTTGAAGGAAATCGTAATCTTTTGTACAATGGTCTGTCTAGCTTCATCCACTTCTGTTAAAAAAGAAATCAAGAAAGACATCCTAGGTTGAGATCTCTAACACACATATACAACAGGCAACACAGTCTACTTAAGGTAAAATACCGAATAGAAAATACTAGCAGTAAGCGCAACCACACAAATTTTCTAGGCCCACATACTAAAATCGGGTGATGAGAGATTCCCTTCATCCAGCAAAACATACATGATGGGTTGAACTATTGACTAATTTGAAGCAGCCAGATATTGATTCCAGAATTCTATCACCACTACCACAGTTTATTGGATTTTCTGTCGTTATTCGGTCATAAATCATGCCAATTAAGGTTTGACCAATGCAAGGACACCAAAAATAGCCTTAACCTCAGAGACAGCACCAAACAAATTAAAAGTTCAAACGGAGTTTCCTAGTGTCATACCAGTTGCGTAGATCTGCATCATCCCATCGACGCTCCCAATCTTTACCACCGCCAATCATTCCTCATCTGGTGTAACCTCCTGCTTCTTGCTTCCAGCTTCTCATCTTCCTTCCATCGCGCACACTCCCTATTACCCATACGCGGCCGGTTGATCCTTTGGACGGGTCCATGGATCGTTGCGCATGCCAAACAGCCACCATATGAGTGCGAGATCCGAGAGGCACCAAAATACGAACGTAGAGAGCTAGCCTTGCGATGATGCGCAAAATACAAAACCAGGAGGTTTGGATCCGCATAACGGAGGTGGATCCTTTTTCCTCCGCCGCCCATTGAAAGACGGCAACATACAGAACAACCAAATTAGAGAACCCCAATCGAAACTGAGACAACCGCAATGCAAAAAAACAGCGTGAGATTTGGCAGGTACCATCTCCCCCGTTGGTGAGGAGGGGAACATTGGGGATTGGCTGGAAATGCTGCGGCACGCCGTCGAGGTCACCGCGCGGCCATAGCTTCATGTGGCGTGGAGATGGCTTAGGCGAACATACTGCGAGTGGTCTTAGGTCCCTCCAAGTTGAACTCAGTTCTCGCAGGTTCGTCGACGTCCTCCTCCTCCTCATGCCGGGGACGCGGCGCAACCTGAGAACAGAAACCGGGGGGAGGAGTGAGAACTCCGACGGAGGGCGGATAATCCGGCGCGGCATTTGGCCCCCGGGGCGCGAGGTTACCCTTGAGCGCGGTTTGAAGGCGGGTTCTTTGCACTGGGGGAGTTCTGCGTGCGCTCAGGCGGCGCTCGTATTCGTAGCGTTCGCGGCAGACGGGGAAGGCGCCTCGTTGGCAGGCGACGAAGGGCTCGCGTCGGGGGGAGGCGACAGTGTCCGCCGAAATCTGGCACAAGAGACCTGCCATTCTATGCTTCAACGGCTTGGCCTGCACAAACAACAGAGAGAGGAACAAAAATCGCAGCAAGTAGGGAACCAAGCAGAGGAGAAAACAACCAGGAAATCAGTAGGCCGGCGCGTACTCCCGGGCTTCGGCCCGTCGCGAGGATGACGACGAGCTCGTTGGCCGGTTGTGGGATGCCGGCGGAGACCGCGCTGGCATCCATCCGCAATCTCCCTACCAGATCTCCAGATCCAACGCCCTCGTAGCAGCAGAGGCTACCAACGACGGAGCAGCAACGGCGTGGGCGGCGGCGAGAGCAAAATGGGGGAAGAAGAGAGAGGAAGAGAGAATGCTGTGGATTCTTCGGCTTGTTTCCTTCCTTGTGCGGTGAGGGTGGGTGTATGCGCGTGCGGTTTGTGTTTGTGCTAGTGCTTCTACTGTCTACTGCTTGCTCGCTAGACACAGTCATCGCACCACTCTCGCTGCTGTTTCTTTCGTCCACCTCACATGCACGCTTGCTTCGTCCCCCCTCCCCTTGTTTTTCCTCTCCGTGGGTGAATACCTTGCTTCTAACACGAGGTTTTCTTTTTCCTTTTTCTAGGAAGGAAGCAAAAAACGAGAGATGAGATGCGGATGAAAAGTGTCCGGTGAACGGGGCGGGTGGATTGTTGACTTGATTAGAAGTGAACGGAGTGAGACTTGTGAGTAAGGTGGTTAAGGATGTTCTGCTTAACCAGCTGTTTTCTTATGTTAGGTTCAGAGTCAGTAGGGAAGGCTGGTTATAGTGAGCAAAATATTTTGCACTGACAGGGCAATCAGGCATCT
>JAJSRW010002794.1:0-21710 GCA_022414725.1 Microglena sp. YARC | reverse complement strand
TCACCGTGATTAGTCTCACCCTAGTGTAATCTGTTGGAATTTGGATAGTTTAGGTGGATGGCTTGGGCCTCTGTCGCAACGTGAGATGTTGCGTTGGACAGCGGATGTTTAATACTGCTTAATTATTACAACGTTTTCGCATTCAATTTCCTGGTTTATAAATGCCATATTTATGCAAACATGAACCACTCTAGCTTCTCTTCTTTGTTAATCCGCATCATACCCCTATTCCGGTAAATGACTTGGCCTGATACAGTGTGGTAGATACTCAGTCTTGCTCTACTTTTCCCCAACCCCAGAGGACGGGTATGTGTCAGATGAAGGTTTCCCTGAGGAGTAGGCTTCGTCCGTGCCGTCGAGGATGCCTGTGGAGTGGTGTTCCGCTGCAGTTCAAGTCAAGGCTTAGCTCCAGTTATCTTTTGTTTT
The DNA here is from genome assembly GCA_022414725.1 of Microglena sp. YARC. NCBI lineage: Eukaryota > Viridiplantae > Chlorophyta > Chlorophyceae > Chlamydomonadales > Chlamydomonadaceae > Microglena > Microglena sp. YARC. The sequence continues at coordinate 21,284 of JAJSRW010002794.1, read as the reverse complement.
CCGCTGCATTTCTGTAAGACCTTTATAATGTTTGTAAGACGTGGATTGTATGTCAACTTTGTCGTTTGTGTACCCCGGCTGGTCCTGGACGGGGGTTTTAATACACATTCTGCTTGGAATTCTATTCGGAATTTCTGGGCGTGACATGCAACTAGGCCTGATATCTCCTTTGCTGTGAGCAAGTTGAGCCGATTTACCTCTAATCCGGGAGATATCACTGGCATGCGCTTGAGCGAGTAATGCGCTATCTGAAAGGTACTGTGGAATTGGGGCTTCACTATACTGGGTATCCTGCGGTACTGGAGGTTATAGTGATTCTAACTTGATCTCTGATGTGGATGAGATCAAAGCCACTAGTGGATATGTCTTCACACTGGGTGGTGGTGCTGTTTCATGGAGGTCTTGCAAATAGACCATTTTGACGAGGTCAACCATGGAAGCAGAGCTGACGGCACTGGATACTGCTACTGTTGAGGCAGAATGGCTGCGTGATCTATTAATGGATCTGCCTATTGTTGAAAAACCGGTGCCGGCTATCCTTATGAACTGTGACAATCAAACGGTAATTATCAAAGTGAATAGTTCTAAGGATAATATGAAATCGTCTAGACATGTGAAAAGACGATTGAAGTCTGTCAGGAAATTAAGAAACTCCGGAGTTATAACGTTGGATTACATCCAAACAGCTAGAAACCTGGCAGATCCCTTCACGAAGGGACTATCACGAAATATGATAGACAATGCATCGAAGGAGATGGGTTTGAGACCCATGTGAGTTATACTATGGTGGTAACCCAGTCTATGTGATCGGAGATCCCGTGAATTAGAATTTGGGAAGAACAAACCATAAGTAAACTAGAGGAGAGTACCAATCTATACCTCTCTAAGTGAAGATGCATGTACTCTCGTGAACTGCAAGGCAGGTTGCTATGCCTTAATGAGTTCTGTTGGCTTTAATTACGAAGATGTTGTCCTGCAGAGCATTCTTGAAAGAACTCACCTTTGTGAGCTTGACTGTTGGTCGCAGTCTATGGAGATTTTGGGTAAATCTTCTAGGAAGCTTACTAAAGACCTAGGAGTATGACTTATACGCTCCATCCAAGGGGTAGTCTACAGACGGTCTAGTACTAGATAAGACTCTGAGTGAAACTTGCTTGCACAAGACTTGCAATTCAAGGCATAGTCCATTGTTCAATTGTGAGTAAGTGTAGCTTGGAGTTCTAGGTGGATGTTCAATCTTAATCCGGTCTCCATCGAACGCTGGTATATGAACAGTACATTGGAAAAAGCAAATCTCAGTGGGATTTTGAGATTTGGTGGGGATTGTTGGAATTAATGAATGGGTCTTAGCCCACTCGAAGATTAATTCTTTGGAAAATCACAAAAGCCCACCTCATGGGATGGCATGCATGTGGAGTTTAGTACACCTTACTTATCCTAGGAGAGGGGGACTCTTTAAAAGGGAGGATGCCCTCCTAGCCACTTGAAGCATGTGTGGTGGAGAGAAGAGGGGGAACACGCGCGTGCTCGCTCGCCTCGCCTCGCCGGGCAGGGCAGGCAGGGCAGGCGGCGCGCGTGCACGACGTACGCGTCGAATGGTCCGCCAAAATTGGTTCCTCACCTTACGCAGATGCAGCCTCCTTTTGCAGTTTTGTTTTGCTGCAAATTCGGATTCGTTTTTGTTTTATAAACGTTCCGAAAAATCCGATGCGTGCAAAACGGCGTGGAGTCCGGATAAGTTACGCGCGACTTATCCGGATCGGTTACGCGCAGTGGAGATCATGCGGGCACCCTGATCAAGCGACCCTTCTCTATATAAACCGAGTCGCCGCCTTCACGCAACACACGCGAAATCAGTCTAGGGTTTGCCTCCGACTCTGTGATGCGCCGTCGCTCGTAGATTACTCCATCCCGCTCGCCGGCGTGCACCTGCGATCGGGGAGAGCAGGTCTCCGGAACCTCTGCCTTGACGTTCTGCACCGGGAGAAGGCGGTAATAAGGTTTTTGGGAAGCGTTTGCGCGACTGCTCCCTGTTCGTCCGCGACGGCTCGTCTTCCTCTTCGCTCGCGTGCTGCGTGCCTTCGTAGACGCCTGCGAAAAGTTTCGACCGAGCAGCCGGTCTTTCCGCCACCTCGGTACGTCAATATGTTGCGCATATTTGATCTGTTCATGTTATACTGTGTAGTTTATATGTGTAGATCTAATGATGCGTTCATGCTAGTTTTCATCTGTAATTCATAATTTATTTATGGAATAGATTAAATTATTATATGCCTATAATCTCAACATCATCTACCACCCAAATTAGTTTTCATTAAATATAATATTGAATATATTTTGATAATATATTTATCTATATTGAAAAGTTACTATATTTTTTATAAACTTAATCAAGCTTAGAAAAAATTGACTAATACAAAAATCAAAACATATACTTAATCAAACTTAGAAAAATTGACTAATACAAAAATCAAAACGATTTATAATATAAAACGGATGTCATTTTTCTATGAACAGTGTAGGTTAAAACAAATATACATACAAACACAAGACTGATCTTGGCACGTGACTACACCCTCTATCCCATAAAAAAAACAAATTTCTGAATACGAACGAGCATAGATCCATCTTTCATTCATCTATCACTTATTAAACACAAGCGTATATACACGGACACAAACAGTCCCTTTAACGCAAAAGACGAAGAACTAATCAGTGAACCACACAAACATCCTACTGAAAACGACCCGTTTCTAACTAGTATTCCCTACCTATCAGATTTTATAGTATAAACATATGCAGTCCAATCATTTCGGCAATAGCTAATTACTCCTTCCGCCCCATTCAATAAGAGCAGTCTTCAAAAACTAATATTTAACTTTAAATTTCTCATATCCTAGTGTTTATAGCAACAAAATCTTAAAATATATGCAAGCAAATTTAAATAACAATCCAATGATATTATTTTTATAGTATAAAATTTAATTTATAATAAACAATTTATTGATCAAATATTTAAAGAGTTAAATCTTAAAATATGTGCGCGCCTTAGTGAGTGGATGGGTGAAGTACATAAAACGTGTACTAACGAGTTAATAAATAAATATTTTTTTAATTTATTACTTAAAAGCCAATATAAAAATAAGATATAATAAAAAACATTAAAATCAACTCCAAAATAAGTTTCAAATTTTAACTAGCTAGAGTTTGCAGTTATGGGGCTCTTCGTTTTGCGCTACTTTGCAGCTACAGCAATAGTAGCCGCTATTAAAAAAATTAATTGCGATTATAGCAGCTGCTACGCCTGTGCTACCACAATTAGCACAAACGAACAGCCCCTATTAAGCTGGAGTGCAAACAACGAAGCTGTTGAACATAAGCCGGTACTATACCAAACAAGCTTCCTAAATATATTTGGAATTAGTGAAGTAAGCGTAGCCTAATTGGTTAGGTTATACCTTGATTAAAGCTCTAGATTTGATATGAGTACTCATATTTACTGTTAATTACTCCCTCCGGGCTGATAATACTTGTCGTTTTGAACCAGGGTGAAGTCAAACTTTAGAATATTTGATTATGAATTATTTTTAAAATATTTATCTTTCAAATATGGTGACTACATGTATAGATTAGTCTTAAAAAGTACTTTAATAAGATCATATATTTGCTAACAATTTTATACATATTATAATGAAAAATAATTGTCAAAGTTGTTTTTTGAAGACCGTGCCCTTGTCCAAAACGACAAGTATTATCAACCCGGAGGGAGTAAACGACATACTCGTCAACAGCGACTTCGTCAATCTCAAGATATATCGGCCATCTTTTAAGGTATGAAAGATATGTGTGTACGTGTTATGGTAAGTGTGCATGCGTTGTGAACGCCCAAAAAAGAATATTTGAAATTAGATTATTTTTTAAAAAAAAAAAAAGAAGGCATGAACGGAAAATTTTTTTAGAAAGAAAAAAAGCATGAACGGAAATTTTGAGAAGTACAGAAAGTTTTGGCACAGCTGAGACTATAAACGCCTCACAATTCTTACCACTACCTCTACCAAATTATCTCTAGACTCTTGGCTTCAACCAAAAAAGCGTAAGTAGATTGTCACCATCTGCACATGCAACCTGAAAAACCAAAGCTAACCCTCCATGAAGCAATCAATCAAACAAGCCATCACATTGCACAGCATCATCATCTAGGACCAGATCACCAGAAGCTACAACCTTGTTTATTCCCTGGAACGAGCACAAATCTACAAGCTTGACACTTTGACAGATTGGGAAAACATGAGAGCTGCTGCGAATTCAATTGGTCAATTGAAGGAAACAACATTGGACAAGATACAAGTACACTTATTTACATGAGAGATTCAAAGAGCCTTTTTTTTCCCAGATATTTTTTCATGTTTTGTTTGCTTGCAATTTCTGCAAACCAAACATTGTATATGATGAGCTTTTGGAAACTGGTTCCAGACTTGACTAAGGATCTGGGTTGCCGAGTATAGCATCATCCCCGGAGTCATCTTCATCTTCACTAAGTTCTTCATCACTCGACTTATCTTCGGGGGTTACGCCAGCATCCTCGGCTTTGCATATTTTTCGCAATATTCTGCACAAGCAAAAGGAAAGCGAGTGAGCTTCTGGTATCGCGTGGGAGAAACGCAACAGTGCAGTTTTATTTGACCAAGAAAGAATATGAAGTGTCAACCCATACTTAATGAAATCAAGTATAAAGAGAAAGAAAAGTATTAGTTGTACTATAACGATAATAGAAACCAATGCCGGGTGAGCTGTGCTATCTAAAACCGTGGTCAAAGCTAGCAGTTCCTGGCAATACATCTGAGGCTGAGTGCTCAAGGATCAAGAAATGTGTTATTCTGCCTGCATAGGGGTTGTGCCATGCCAATAAGATGCACCAGTTCCTTGTTTAATTTTGTTATAAAGCAGCTAGCAAGATTCCCTTTCGAGGCACGGCCGGCTAATGACGCAATTAGCAAGTAGTTAGTGCATAGCAAATGAAATCAGTGTATTTACAAGTGGATTAAGGCTTATTAAAATAAGATATGGGCTTCATAGTATATTAACACAAAATAGAAGTCCTGATAACATTTTTTAAATCATCCTCGTCTATACACGCAATCAAGCACCCCATGAACCAACCAAACAGAATCTCCACTCAGGGAAACCACAAATCCACAATCAAACACCAACCCCTTGCATCCCACCAGCCAGGCATGTCTCAGCCCAGATCCTATAAAATGGCAACCAATCATACCCTAAGTTGCGGATGCTACTGTCCGATGAGTCATCGGTGCTATCTTTGATGAGAAATAATATGGAATGTTGTCCTTATTCCTATGGAACCAACCTCCAAATGCACACTGTAGCCTCTGGTGATATAATCATCAAAATCGGCAGTTTGGTGTAGAGCAGGTTTAAGAAATGAAAAAGACAACCCCTGAGTTGCAGCAAAACAACATAAAAGGCTAAGAGCACAAGAAGGAACAATTTCAAGAGGTCCTCAAGCATGTTTCCCATTTCAATTCTGATATTTTACTTCGCAGAGACCTTAGTATTTATTATCTACGCCGATGATGAACAAGGCCTATAGTAACTGGCAGCTACTGGACTGACAATAATGCATAGACTATGTATGAATGGTGGACAGATTTATTTATTAATCAACAAATTGAAATCAGGCTAAATTAGCTGGTTTATGAAGCAAATAATGTCTGCAATGGTTTTGACAAGTAGTAATAGTTTCACTCGTCCTCTTTCTTTATGTGTCCTTAGCTACTTTTTACAAGATTGGTGCACACTACACCACTAACCAGTACCTAGGATGGCAAATAAGAATCACATGCACAATCAAAATATACTCCTTGATAATCAGTAAAACATCAACTAATGAAGTTCTCCAACATTAGCATGGCACAACTATAATAATCACATAATCTGACTTCTGATATGGAAATAAAATTAGAAAATATAAAATCAGCAATATTAGCAGCACCTGAAGTTGTAACATAAGAGTTAATCATTACAATTAGATCTTCAACACAAATGCTATAAATAAACAGTCCAATACGCTGATAGTTCTTCTCCGGTAAAAAATAATAATTAGGATACACTAGAAAAAGCTTTAAAATGGTAATTACCTACAAAAAAGGGAACTTATAGAGATACAGAAAGAGCCTTTTCAAATAGAAAACTGCCTCCAGCCACAAATACTGGAATACCTCACATAGTCAAACATCTCATAAACATGACACGAAAAAAGAAAGAAGATTCCCAGTGTAACATAACACATGAAACAAACCAACAGCAAGCATTTATTCCATTCTTGAGCATAATGAAACAAGTCATGCCATTATATACAAACAAAGGCTAATTTTCAGAATGGCAGACATGGTTTTGCCACAGAACATAGGATCATTGAGAGATCATGACAGAACTATTGACTCTGAATAACCCCCCAAAAAAAAGACTCTGGCAGGCTATTTCAATTTCAAATTGACCTCCTTCCAATAAGAACTATCAAAAAAAGATCTAGTAAGGCTTCTAACCCCCAAAAAAAAAAGGAAGTCGACAATTATGACAAAGCACCTTAATGTTCCATCACTAAACTAATAAAAACCTAATTCACAGGTAAGATTAAGTGCATATACATCCTGGTTAGAAAGCACCCAACTACACGAGAATACTGATTCTAAAGCAGAGAAACTAAAGGGCTTGCTACTATGTTAGAATAAAGATAAGTAGGACAACCATTGGACACCTTCATACCAATAATTGGTTGCTGCCACGCTAATGAAGGAAGTAGGATAAAACAAAACTGTGAGCCAATCTTGCAAAAATGCATTGTGGCATCATAATATTAAGGCTTGAATTTGTGGCAAAATGTTATGGACAAGACAGTTAAACCAAACAATAGTCTAAGACTAGGCAGAAAACAATAATTAGTTCAATGGCTTTAAACCACATCACCTTTCACTTTTTGTTCATAAGCAGGACGATCACGCATCATCAGTGCAGCAGCCTCTCCATTTAATGGGTCAGAAGGATTTGGTACAATAGAAGTTGTGGAAGGAAGACTTCGAACACATTAACTAGATCTGCCAAAAATTCATGGAAATATTCAACCCAGGGTTATAGAAGCTAGAATAAACAGCAAGTACCCGTACTAATAATGACAAGGACGAGAGTTATCTCACCAAACATTGGGCTCCACGTCTGGTTAATGACATCCAAACACACAGAACCAGACCTACATTTTCAAGTCCAACAAAAGCAGGTCAGCAACAATTGATTACACAAGCTTCAATCATTCCAGAAAAGGGTATGGACATCAAATCCTCACATTTCATCCACATTAGGATGATAAATCTTGTTAACGAAACCAATCGACGGAGATTTGTAAGGATATGCATCAGGCAATTCTACTCTAACCTTCCAGACACCACCTTGATAAATACCTGCCAAATTAAGCAAACATTCATCAGACTCCATATCTTCTCTTCCCCAGTCACTGAAACAAGACTACTCCTGGTCAACTGAACAAGCAGGCAAATTCATCCAGCATCAGCAAGAGCAGCCCTAGAATCCTACGCTTCACCAGTAAATGCCAACAGAATGGGCACATGATCAACAGTCAAAATTTCCCAATTCTTTCCTCTACTATTTCCCCTACATCTAGATCAGAGACCGGAAAACAAGAAACGCGGATCATCAGGCCAGGAACCAGGAGGAGGAAAAACAAAATCGAATTTGCGTGCGCGATCGTACTTTCAGTAGGCCCCCGGAATTCCACGAAGAACTCCTGCATCCCATCGTTCACCATCTCCACCTTGTAGTCGCTCATCATCCTGCAACAACAAGAAACCAAGAAAATCCCCAATCCCCCCACCCCCAAAACAACAAACAACAACACATCAGATTAGACGATGGAGACCACCAATAGAAAGAAAAGAATCAAACCGGGCAAAAACACAATTCCACCCCCCCCCCAAAAAAAATAAATAAATAAAGGACAAGATCCTCACAGCTTCATCAAGTCCATCTCGCGGCGCTTGCTCGGGGAAGACATCTTGACACAAGAAGAAAAAAGAAAAGATTGGATTTCTTTTTCTCCTCCTCCTCCTCCTCTCCCCACCTCTTGAGAGACGCCGGTTCTTGGGATAAGGGGAAGAAAGAAAGAAAGAAAGAAGAAGAAAAAGGGAGAAAGAGATTGCGGTGCTTGTGACGGTGGTGGTGGTGTGGTGCGTGCGCCCTCCTCTCCTCTCCTCCTCCTTCCCTTCCCCACCCCCTGCGCGAGATTTATTTTTATGGCCACTGCAGCAGCAGCCGTGAGAGAGGAAGAGAGAGAGAGAGAGGCGAAAGTGACAAAGAAAAAAGAAAAAAAAAAGCGATGAGATGAGATGATTAGGGAGAAATGGCAGATCAACCTGGCCTAATTCCAACCACAAACATTGTAAACGGAGCGATTATAATTAATTAAATATTAACTTTAGAAAAACTTAAAATTTATTAGTATATTGTTTCAAAGTAACTTTTCTATTGAAGTTATTTTAAGAAAACCACACTGTTTAATAGATTAGAAAGCATATACGTGAAAAATATGATAGACACTTTGTTATCGTGAGAATGTATTTAATTATTATTTAATTGTACCAAGATATAAGATGTCTGCACTCATCGTAGATTTAGTTTTTTAAGAGATTATTAGAATGAAATTATCAACCATTCGTCAAGAAATGGACTGATGGTGGGAATCGGGTAGAAAACATTGGATCTCTAACCTTCCTTAACCAATCGTTTAGGTTTCTTAGTTAGTCGGTTTTCTCTTTCAAGTTTCCTTCCAGGCGGTGGTTACGTTTGGGAAATGGAATCAAGTATAGAAAACAAGGGATCCAACTTTCTTTAACCAATGTTTAGTTTGTTTCTTTTTCTTTTCTTATCTTTGTTTCTTTATCTAAAACACGTATACCAGGCGAGATTGCTAAGGGGCGCGATCGAGCGATCAGCCGATCCCCTCCCTCCACGTGGTTTTCTTTTTCTTTTTTTTACACCGTATTATTTTTTTATTTTATTAAATTTATATACGTAAAGTTTGTACACCTCAAGTTTACACATCTAATATATAGAGACCTAAAGTTTATAAGTCAAAAGTTTATATATCCGATTCAAATATGAATTTGAATTTAAATATTTTTTATATATAGTATATCTATACATCTAAAGTTTATAGATCCAAAGTTTATAAGTCAAAAGTTTACGTACACGTTTCAAATTTGAATTTGAATTCAATATTAGTTTATAGACCCAAAGGTTATAAGTCAAAAGTTTACGTACACATTTCAAATTTGAATTTGAATTCAATATTAGTTTATAGACCCAAAGTTTATAAGTCAAAAGTTTACGTGCCCGTTTCAAATTTGAATTTGAATTCAAATATTAGTTTATAGACCCGAAGTTTATAAGTCAAAAGTTTACATACCTGTTGAAATTTGACTTCAAATATTAGTTTATGGACCCAAAGTTTATAAGTCAAAAGTTTACATACCCGTTCAAATTTAAATTTGAATTCAAATATTAGTTTATAGACCCAAAGTTTATAAGTCAAAAGTTTACATACCTGTTTCAAATTTGAATTTGAATTCAAAATATTTTTTATATATAGTATTTCTATACATAAATTTTTTCAACTTCATTTTTTTTAACTTTATGGTGTACTTAGTAGTAGGAAGAGAAGGAGGGGGAAGGGGAGAGAGCGTATAGGGGGAGGGGCGGGCTGGTGATCGCTCCCGTGCATTAGCCACACCCTATATCAGGTGCTCATATAAATACGTGCACACTTACCTTTACTTATCTCGTCTACTGCTGCGTCATCTATCATTAGTCGTAAATGCGAATACTTATTTTATGTATAGAATTAAACCTAAGTGGGTTATGTTCTCTTTATAGTTTGTTATTGATTCTAGTTATATATTTAGAATTTATTTTTGTATTTCTATGATAAAAATTGAAGATATAGATATTTCTTTTAGAAAGCAGGAAGTTTTCATTACCGGCATTTTGGAGAAAGCGAACCACATAAACAAAGGTCGTATAAAAAAATAAGACTTGCTTAATTAAGGGTAAATTAGTCAAATAATTTGCTTAATTAAATACCTTCGAAATGAATAAGGAATCGGCAATAGTCCAGATAGATATCAAATATTATCTTTGAACGAGTCTGACTAAGGAAATATATTGGTAAAACATACCGTAAGATAGTGATAGCTATCCATATGCGTTACGGTGTGGTATGATTGTCTAGTCTACTACTGTGTAATACGTGTTACTCTAATCTATATGATCGACTTAAAAAAAAATAGGCAAAACCAAACCCTATAGGCCTCTACCAACCTGGTTACTTGCACTTTGGTCATTATATGCCGTAGGGAGTAGAGAGAGGGATCGCCTAAGGGCATCCATTGTGATGTAAAAGTAGTCTATAAGCAATAGAATATTCCATTGACCACCTATTATTATTGTACAACTAGTCCATATAGAAAAATAGCAAAAGAATAAATTATATTATTTATCTCTACTCCTTTCTCTTCTCCTAATGATACATTGTATCTATATACATTGTGGACATTGTCATAGAAATAAACTATTTATGTGGGTCCCATCTATATATAGATCACTTATCCATATATATTGGTGATGCCCTAATGCGCCATCACCCGCGGCGCGTGATTGGCCCGTGCCCCAGGCACAAATGGAGAAAGGAAAAAAAAGATCGCGGGGAGCGATCACCCGCTAATTAGCAATTTCGATAGAGAGAAGCTAAGCTTATGCGGTATTTTAGTTCGGCACTTCAAATTAGCCAAGCTTCCCGTAAAGATTTGTTTGGACGATAGTGGGATAAAAAGAGTGAAATTGGGTCAGGGAAATGAACGAAGGGTTAGATTAAATAAAAGAGGGAGAATGAATAGTTGGAATTTAAATATGCTTTTTGATGGGTGGAAAATCATTTCCCTAACCAATTAGTCAAACAATGCCTAATTGTTTAAATTTTTTTAAGATGTGACTAGCAAAATTAGAGCCACACTTTAGCTAACATGAGACATTCTTATCATTTTTATCTTAGTAGCATGTGAGGCCTAAATGATGGAGAATCTTTGTCATGAGTATGGTTATCTCTACTTAGAAAAAACATTTTTTCAGATATGGGGTATTTTTTTCCCAAGCGGACATGACCCTGAGAGCAAAATGGCCGCCTACATAAATGCAAACCCAGTTGAAACTCACTGTTTCGCAGGCCTGCAAAAATACCCTTTATTTTTGCAGGCGGACCTCTTATGTGATCCACCTACGAAAATTGGCATGGATATAAATAGACACGATATGGCACCGCGATTTATTCTAAGTCTCACCTCACCTCTCCTCTCCCTCACCTCTTCTCCCTCAGCTCCCTCAGCGATCGGCGACGGGAGTGGCGGAAACCGGCGATGGCGACGCGTGGAGGTGGCAGGGTCGACGACGACGAGGCGAGGGGTCAGCGGCGGCAACGCCGAGGAGGCGGGGTTGGCGCAGCTCCCTTCCCCTCCTTCCCATATCCGACCGAAGGGGGAGGGGGAGGAGAGGTGGCGGCGGTGGTGGTTCCCCTCCCTCCTAGATCTAGCCAGAGGGAGGCCAGGGGAGGGCGGTGGCGACGGCGACAGCGACAGTTCCCTCCCACCCAGATCCAACCGAGGGAGGCCGGGGGAGGGCGGCGGTGGCGGTGGTGGCGGCAGTTCCCCTTCCTCCCAGATCTGGCCGGAGGGAGGGGGAGGGCCGGTGGTGCCCCCACCCCCGGCACGGCGGCGCCCCTACGTAGTTCCTCTAACCTAGATCGGCCGGAGGTTGGTAGGGGCGCAAGTGTGGTGGCGGCGATTTTTTGTTGTCGATTGGATTTTCACAGCGGTGACTGGCCGCCTAGAAAATCATCGATTTTTACAGGCGTTGGCATACAGGCGGATCATTTCCCTGCCTGAAAAAATCATTTTTGGCCACCTAAAAAAAACCATTTTTCTAAGTAGTTTATCAACCAAACAACCATCTAAGTCAATTAAACTTATCTAACTTGAGACGTGGCAACCTTAGGCAAGTTATAAAACCCAATCAAATAGTTTACTGGCTTGTAAGAATACAGTATCACTGATAATATTAATACATGGTCTAAAAGTTCACACATTGTACAACGAACGATCATTTACTGTTAAAATGTGTTTCTTTATATATTTTTGTCTTCTAGAGATTTCAGTTTTTTTATATATAAAAAAGAATTTACCATGCATTTAGGGTTTTTAGGCTTTTGTTTTTTTGGTCCAATTTTTTTTCTGCAATGTCACTCGTGGTCACATCTTTCTTTTCGTTTTATTTTTTTTTTTTAATAATGGATTGGCTTAACTTCATTATATCATCTTTTGTCTTCTATAGGACTCATTTTCAGGTTTTTTTATATATATAAAAAAGAATTCTATTTTTTTTTTTTTTTTTTTTTTTTTTTCTGCAATGTCACTCGTGTCCCATGTTTTATTGTTTTTATTTTTTTTTTCATAATATATTCGTTAATTTTTCTTCATAGCCTCTTTCTGACAAAGAAAAAACAATCGAAAAGTCATGTTTTTGGCTGTTATAGTTCCTAAATTTAACTAAAGTTAGTTCATATATACTTTCCAACTTCATCTCTGTAGTTTTTTTGTACAGGTTTCTCCAGCTTCACTCTTATTTTAAGTAGAGCTGAAACTGTTTGGCTAGGCTCCAGCTGGGATGGAACTGTGCCAAACATGCGCCCTTACAGTTGTATTTGTTGTACATCTCTACAAATATACTTTTCGACAAACTTTTTTCTACCATGTGTGTTCTTTCGTGCACGAGGAATAGGAAAATGCGCAATGAAGTGAGCGCTACTTCAAATGCTTCAATCAACGTGCAGAATACATGATGTAAATTGTTTCATCCACACAAACCAATTGTGACATGCTTCTTATCAACGGGAGAGGAAGTAGGGGAATGTTTGGCTAGTCTACCACATTCTATCACATATCAATGTTGTTCGACCTAGTGCCCAATTTGCAGCCATGTTTTTGACTTGTCATAAGAATCTAGCGGAGACCAGTCATAATCATGGACAATTGGACACAGCATCTTGCCTAGTTGGATTAAGCCGTGACCGTGACATGACACCGATTGGCACACAATGGTTCGGCCAAATGAGGGTTGCATCCAAAGTTCCAAACAGCCAATCGGAGACCGTCAGCCAGGGCTTCCTCTCTAGTTCTTCTCTCTCCGTTGCTAAATTGTAGGATAAACATTTTAGTTGCCTTATTGGATTATATTTTGAATTTTAAATTGTAGTACTTATTTCCATCCTAAACACCTTGATTGACTAAAAATGCTTAAAAGGATAGGTGTTTTAGGCCTTTTCAATTCATATGAAAAACATAGAAAAAATGGACGTAGAAAATTTTTTGAGGAAGACCTTTGAAAATAAAGGAATGAATCCTACCATTTCCTTTATTTAGCAAAGCTCCAGCTTTAACTACATCTCTCCTGAAACTATATTTCAGCCAAACAGTTTCAGCTCCACGTAAAAAAGGTAGAGCGGGCTAAAGTGCTCTTACAAAATGAGTGGAGCTACATTTAGGCTGCTCCACAACTCCACTCCAAATCTAACTCTTGGAGTTGGATTTAGGAGTAGAGTCTTGTCAAATTGACCCTTAGCAGGAACAAATATATAGATTATAAAACACAGGAAAAATATAGTAAATATCTTTTGAAACATTGAAAAAATATAGTAAATATTTGCTTACCATATTTTTCTTTGGGTGAATAACCAACATGATATTGAATTTTCGCTTAAGGATTAATTTAGTCCCTAACATTTTGCATTGTCCAATCAAATCCCTAAAGTTTATTGTGCGTTTTAATATAGTCATTGGACCTCTAAAAATGCCACGTGTACATTCCACATCATATATGCAGGCAATATTTAAATGTCCATTATAATCTTACGTTTTCATAGGAAATAAATAAAAACTATTGAGAAAAAACAAAAAAAAAGTTTTGGCCATTGGCTAAAATATGTAGCATTGGTAACTAAAAAAATTGGCATTTTTCTTAGTTTTATGATTGCTTCTTCTTGCTTTTCCCTTTATTTTTTATATGAAAAATGTAAGGTTAAAATGGACATTTAAATGTTAACTTTGCATGCATGAATGATGTGGTATATCCACGTGGCGTTTTAAGTGTGTCAAGGACTATATTAAACCGCATGATAATCTCTCGGGACTTGTTTGGACATTATAAAATATCAATGATTGATTCGATCCCCGAGCAAAAGTTGAAGGACTGAACTGGCTATTCACCCTTTTTCTTTGTGTTTTATAATCATCTATTCCATACTTTTATTCATACTTTAAATCTATATATTTATAGAAAAAAATTTAGTCTCGCTACGTTGTGAAGGAGCATATTGAAGTCTTAGAAATAATACTACTGACATAGAGTCGAATAGTACATTCGACTGTTGGTTCGTGGCTGTGACGCAACCGAAACTAACGGTACCACATACACGTGGCTACAGTCGGTTTATCAAAAAGACACATACTTTCTCCATTCTAAAATATTGCTACGTAGGATAGAATTTACGGATCTGAAACCATTTGTTATATTTATTATTTGTAAGTCGTGATTGTGGTGGTCTCTGCCTCTCTGGGCGGCCAACAAAAACCACGAGTCCATCCACCTCCGCCGCGACACCGCCCCCGCCGCTGCTGCAGCACCAATCCACCATACGCGGGGTCGTCCGTCCGTCCGTGCGATGCCACGGCTCCTGACGAGGGTGAGCGTGCGTGGCAGGCCAGCAGTGGCCGGCGGCCGTCTTGCCGGTGTATTCAATTGGAGCCGTGTGCGTACGGGGCTGTGTCACTGTGCCCGTCGTCAGGAGCCTGGATGTGGACTCGCATCGGATTTGCTGAAAGCTAGCCCGTGTACGGCAGAAAAATATAGTACTACTATTCTTTTACTCCCCTCCGTGCTTGAACATACTACATCCGTCTCAAAATAAATATAATTGTGGATATCCGTATCTAATGTTTGACCATCTGTCTTATTTAAAAAATTTGTGAAAAATTTAAAAATATTTAGACACACATAAAGT
The DNA here is from genome assembly GCA_022414725.1 of Microglena sp. YARC. NCBI lineage: Eukaryota > Viridiplantae > Chlorophyta > Chlorophyceae > Chlamydomonadales > Chlamydomonadaceae > Microglena > Microglena sp. YARC. The sequence goes on along the minus strand of JAJSRW010002794.1, from coordinate 6,091 downwards.
ACCATTCATGTTTTATCATCTAATAGTAATAAAAATACTAATTATAAAAAATTTTCAAATAAGACGAACGATCAAACGTTAAACGTGAATAGTGTAAAACTATATTTATTTTGGAACTGAGGAGTAGCAACTAAAAACATACATCGGTGATATTCTATTTAGTTATTAATTGCTATGTTAAGGAACTGAGGGAGTACAGGAGTAGGAGTGTAGGATTCGCGATCTCGCACGCCGGCCGACGAGGCTGCTGTAGCGCCTGTGCTTCCGGACAACAGGGAAGGGCGCTGGTGGATCAAAGAATCAATGGTTGGTTTGGAGGGCTACACGATCTGCGCACGGCAGATATATTGATGGTTTTGATACACGTAAACGAGAACGTAAACAGGTGAATTCAGAAAACAATTTATTTGTAAATACTAGCAATATAGATAACATATTACTACTATCTAAATAACTACTCTCGTATTATTAGAATAGAAAAAGTACGAATTACCGCCTCTCCTCCCTGGCCTCCGCCACCGGCCACTGCCCCCGCTGCTAGCCTCGCCCCAGCCGCCGCTCTCATCCCAAGCCCCGCCTCCGCCACCAGCCGTCGCCGCCATTCCCAACCGCTGAAGAGACGGGGTCGAGTCGAGCCTCCAAACATCTCCATCGTCAACCGGCGAGCTCCCATCCCGAGTCCCGCCTCCAGTTGCTTCTTCCACCAGCCATCGCCTGTTAGAATTAATAATCTATGAATCTCACATGTAAGAACTAGAACACCATCATAAATCCATATTATAACTTAAGATGCGAAAGCGTACCAGAAACTGTAGCCATGGTTGTGAGTTGCCATATCTGAGAAATCGTCTATGAACGTGATAAAAATATCGTTGACCATTCCAGGAAGCCGTAGGGAATGGCCCACAAATATCTGTATGAATCAGTTCTAAGACATCTGTAGCTCTTGGGCACTTAATTTCCTTGTATTCGTCTGTTTCCCCTTTATGCAATTAACACAAACATCAAAGTCTGTGAAATCAAGTTGATCTAGAACCCCATCAGACACAAGCCTCTGAATTCTTTGTTAGAAATATGACCTAAACGCTTATGCCATAAGGACCTAGAATTCTCATTGGTTAATTTTCTCTTTACACCACGAGAACAAGTATGCATGACTTCATAAATGAGGCAACAGTATCAAGTAAATATAGGCTATCATTCCAATTAAAGAACCAGTACCAACTTATTAGAATTCTGGAAAAGACCAAACAATCCATCTCCAATTGTACAATGATAACCTGATTTGTCCAATTGGCAAATAGAAACCAAATTCCGTCTGAATGACGGTACAATGTAAGTCTCTTCTAAATCTAAATAATAACCAGTCTTTAATAATAACCTAAATGTGCCTAAAGCCTCCACTTCCACTGGTTTGCCATCGCCTACAAAGATGAATCTTTCAGCATCACTTGGCTTTCGGCAGTTCAGGCAACCCTGCATTGTTACACTGACGTTAACAGTTGCACCAGTGTCTAACCACCAAGTGTGTTGGGAACAGAAATTAAGTTAACCTCAGAGCAAATTGTAGCAAAAATTGTACCTTTCTTAGCACGCCAAGCGTATATTTGGTGCAGTTTTTCTTCATATGTCCTTCCTTCTTGCAAAAATAACAGGGCTCCTCGCCACAGTTATTTTCCCTTTTCTTCAAAGGAGGTTGGACATCCACAGCTTCTTTGCTCTTTCTTTTCTTGTTATTTGAGGTCATAGATAAATGAGCACTTTCTATTCTATCTTGCTTTAACCTTTCTTCCTCTTGCACACAGTGAGAGATGAGCTTATTAACTGTCCATTTATCCTTCTGACAATTATAGCTCACCTTAAACTGGTTAAATTGTGTAGGAAGTGATATCAAAATTAAGTGCATGAGCAAATCCTCGGATAAGTCTAACTTAAGTGCCTTTAATTTTGAAGCAAGATGAGACATCTCCATGATGTACTCCCTCATGTTTCCTTTTCCCTTATACCTCATTGAGATGAGCTTGCTAAAAGAGTACTAGTTTCAGCCTTCTCATTTCTAGCAAATCTCTTCTGAAGTGTTTCAAGGAAAACCTTAGCTGTAGTGACCTCCTCAGATGTACTATCTCGAAAAGCTTCCGGTATAGAACGCTTCATGATCATAAGACTCATGCGATTTGAACGATCCCATCTCTCATGTTCCATATTTTCATCTTTAGTACTTTTGTCTGAGAGAATAGGTTGTTCCTTCCGAAGTGCAAGGTCCAGATCCATAACCCCAAGAACGATTAAAACATTCTCTTTCCATTCTTTAAAGTTTGCACCAGTAAGCACAGGAATTGAATTGATGCTAGCAGAAATATTAGAAGCAGAATTTGCAGCTGGAAAAGGATTAAAAAAATATGCTCATAAGTATATTTTAAATTAATTCAAAATAATGATACTTCCCATCACAAGATACCATGCAACATCAAAATTTAGTCTTTGGACAGAAATATTAACTTGCAAGTGCATTCTTGACGTAATAATCAAACACTAACAGTAAATTCCTGTTAAAGAACAAGCCTTTCTTTGGACCGACATATTGTTCACATGGAAACCGTAAGACTTTACGTATCTATTACTACAGTCTATATAAATAATCCGGCCAAGCATTGATTTTCCTTTGGGCTAATCAACAAGTGCATGAATTATATAGATAGTAAACTGTCTAGATGTTCCAAAATAAAATTAATCTACACAACAGAGGCTACTTTGGCAGCTTATTGCTTCAATTAATCCCTTCTAAAACACTAGAAAAAAAATGTATCGATGCTGAATTAATTTTACTATAGGGCTGTAAACTAAATTACACCCTATTATGCTAGCTTTAGTCCTCGTATACCATATAATTAGCTATCTAATGCCAACTATAAGCATACGTATACAGATATACATATATAAAAAAAATACTAATACTGTACCCCTTCGTGTATTGTGCCAATAAATAAAATATCCAAAATTGCATGCAAGCATAACAATGTAATTACGTACTGAAATTTGATTAGCACATACTAGGGAACAAACAGATGTATAGGATACGGACACCAGAAAATTAATAAGACAAAACCAGCTTTGCCGACTCGGAATCGAATCGAACTTGCTAATTCAATAACTCGACGACTTGGCTAAACAGATCAATAAAACTTTAACCCAGATATGCGACATGCTCGGCGGAATCGAGCAAACGCAAAAGACCAGAGACTAATTAAACGGCAATTAAATAAAAAAAAAACGCTAGATTCTAATCGTACATGTGTTGCTCTGATACCACTTGTTAGAATTAATAATCTACGAATCTCACATATAAGAACTAGAACACCATCATAAATCCATATTATAACTTAAGATGCGGAAGCGTACCAGAAACTGTAGCCATGGTTGTGAGTTGAATCGCGGCGAGGGTTTTGATGTTCCAAAACAATAGGCAAACCTAATTTCTCCAACTATTGACGGGATATAGTGGATTGGTTCGTGCCCTGCTTTGGGGACCTGACCCTGTATTTATAGGAGAACTTGAGTTATTGGATTCCTATTCTAACCCATCACAGAATAGGAAACAACATCCGGTCTCTACACGTATACAAATCCATGTTTCTATAATTAGATGCTTTGGCCCCAATACAACTTTAGTTGATCACTTTATTTTTGAGGCAACTGTTATAATAGCCATAAATGTGTATGTGCATCCGCATAATAGGAAATTATTCTAACATCACCCCTATTCCGGGCCCCGCCTCTGCCACCAGCCGCCACCCTATCCCAAGCGCCGACTCTCCCCCTCCACTAGTCTGCCACTGGCTGCCGCCCCCAGCTCCCGCTTCCTCCATCCAGCTGACGCCTACCCCGAGCAGAAGAGATTGGGAAAGAGATAGGGGAGAGGAGAGATTGTGGAAAGAAGAAATAGATGACAGGTGGACCCCCATGAATTTATTATTATTTTGCTGACTGGATTGACACGTTGACGTCACGTGTGCAAACTCCCTGTCAAAACAGCTCAAAACAGTGTTAGGGGGTAATTCGTCCGGTTATGATAATGAGGGTGTAAAATGTCTGGTATTTAAGTTTAGAGGGTAGTTCAATCGACCTCAATATTCAGGGTAATTCGTACTTTTTTCCTATTAGAATTATCATATCATGTATTAGGTTTATTTTTTTTATGGGACAAAGGAACTATAAAGTACTCCCTATGTCACAAAGTAAATAAACCTAATACAAAATGGTAGACAATTTAGTTTGTCCGTCATGCCCCTCCAACAAAGCTACAAAAGAAGGCAGCATGGTCATCAGCAAAAAAAATGTTTCGGTCTTGGTTGAAATTATTATCATTATTATTTTTAGTACAATTACATCCACACACATGACATCATAATCATGCATATAAAACACATATACATAGATATTACTCACTCAATAAAACAAACCCAACCTAGTTGAGAATGAGATATACATATTTATCGTATTAGATTATGTCTCACCAAGGTTTTTTTACGAAAGAATAGCTAGGTGTGTTTTTCAAAAAAGAAAAAAAATCTTAAATAATGCCTCTTTACTGTCCGAATGGTTGAGAGAGATCACGAACCACTAAAGTTTACAAACTCTGAATAAGATATGTCTAAACTACATATTGATCCGGATCCCATCTTGATCATAATTGAGCAAAAGCTATGATTATTACAAGACCGAGGCGTGAAAGAGATGTCTACCTAGCAAACTCTAATTGGATAAAAAATGTCAACTGCCTGAAAAATGGTACTCCTAGCAGTGTGATCGTCCTAGCACGCATAAGGATTGAAGATCAAGCTTCACATACCATGGTATACATTACCGGCTAAATACACATGTTTCATTCCAAAAGAGTCTGAGCTAAGCTTAGTTCGCAAAATCGCATAGAGAAAATCCCCTATGTACCTATGAAAGTTCACCTAATCCCTTCTATACCCCTGAATTTTGCTCAATCCCTTACATACCCCTGAATTTAGTTTGGATCCCTTCCATGCCCTTTCGCTATTGACGTTAGTTGACCGTTAAAATTCTTTGAAAAAGTCCATTTTGCCTTTGCTATGAAAAAATAATAAATTAATGAAGTATATTGTTGGAATGTAAAAATTTATTGGATGGACTATTATATTTATGAGTATGTGATGCACCATATTATTTGTGACAAATTTACTTTTACATATGATATAAAAAGTTGATACTTATTTATTATTAGTTATTAAAAGTTCTTTATGTAGCATATGTGTTTTCATAGTAATACAACAGATTTGTTTATTACTTCAGAACACATATGCTAAAAAAAATCTTTAATAACTAATAAATAAGTATTAATTTTTTATGTCATATCTAAAAGTATATTTATCGCAAATAATATGGTGCATAACTATCTCATAAACATAATAGTCTCGTATAACAAATTTCTATGCTCCAACAATATACTCTATTAATTTATATGCTTCTTTATACCAAAGGGGCAAAATGGACTTTTTCATAAGAATTTAACGGTCAACTAACGGTCAACTAGCGGAAAGGCATGGAAGAGATCCAACTAAATTCAGGGTATGTAAGGATTGAGCAAAATTCAGGGGTACAGAAGGGATTAGGTGAACTTTCAAGGGTAAACAGGCGATTTTCTCAATCGCATATTATTAAGGGGCGCGCATTGGGGCGACGGAGGCGCGGGCCACGTCGCCCCATTTTCCTGCCGCCGTCCGATCAGGCGTGGCGGCTAGGATTGATCTACCAGTATGTACAGTGCGTGGGTGGTATTTTTGCGAACAAGCCCTCTGTTTTGTTCGTAATTCGTCGGCCGTCCCTCTCTAACAGTCCCTCTGAGCTGGAATTTTATGTTTAGACCCTTATGAAATCCGTATATTCTATGCAAAGGAGAGGAAAACGTGAATTAGGCCTGTGCTCTAAAATGTAGAAGCTGAGGTTTTTTCGAAAAACGCACCCATACGCAAAACCCTAGCCGCCTCTGCCCGCATCCCCTCCTCCCTCTCTCGCCCTCTCCCTCTCTCGCCCCTGCGCCGCCTCTGCTTTCCGCTCGCGCGGT
>JAJSRW010002555.1:0-22898 GCA_022414725.1 Microglena sp. YARC | reverse complement strand
CTCTAGTGGTTTGTCAGAGGTCCAGGTCGGCCGCCAGCTGTTGTCGAAGTGAAAACTGCGTACGTCGAAGGACGTCGGTGCCAGCTGTTGTCGAAGTGTATTATCTTTCTTTATTTTTTTTTTGATCCCCCTTTTACATGGCCCTAGGGGCCTATTTATAACCCTATTACAGGTTTCCATATTGAGGTTTAGGTTTAACATTGGAATTTACATGGTTGCCCTTATGAAAGGGACATTTACATGGGTATATAGTGTAATTGAGGTATATGGGCCCCTAATGGGCCGACTGGCGAACGCTAGCCCAGTGGCCCCCGGGCTTGATCGGCTGAGATGGCCTCTTGGGCCTCCTTGAAGTTGGACTTGCTATATGGCGAAGTCATCCGCCTTCGCCATACACTCTTCGCCATATAGTCTTCGCGCCAAGATGCCTTCAACCTTGTGGGATACCATGCGATTCTTCGTCCTTCGCCATCTTTGTTTCATAGTCTTCGCCATGGGGGCTTCGCCTCGACAGACTCGATGTCTTGGGCTTGAACCCTCCACTGGTTGCATAGTTTCGGCAGGTCCGGTCGAAGGGTCCCATGACATATATAATTGAAGATTTCATCTTAAAAATAACTGAAGGATTATACTTCTCTGCAAACATGAGGCCGGTTTATTACTTGAGTATACCTTTACTGTTTTAGGATTAAATTTTGATATATTGCTTACAATTGTAAATAGAAACATATATTCAAGTTCTATACTTGCTTATGTTGCAGTTTCATGTTGGATCCCGTTATATGTTTCGCATCTAGAACTTGATTTCCTAGGTACGTCCCTAAAGAGAAACACAATCAATCACATCATTTGTAGTATCTTATATATCATATCAAATTACATGAAGATATATATATTTTGTAGTAACACAACACGATGTTTGCAGTAATGTACACACCTCCAGGAGTCATCTCTTCTTATACGTGCTTCTTGAGATGAATGCTCCATGAAAACCATAGGGTACTCTGTGTTTCAATATTATCTTAGCAACTGGTCCATTCTCAAATCTTTGTGCATCGATGATATGTGCCTGCAACGTATATTAAGAATCGCAATTGAGTCATACAAAAGAGTACATGTATAACTGGCAAACGAAATTAAAAATGTGGCATACCTTCTTCTCATTTTTATATATCATTCCTGATTATAAGTACTGAGATGTATTTCTTTTATTAAGCTGTAGTGGGTATTGAAAAACAAACTACATATTTTTTTCAATTATATGGCAGACACACACGTGCACACACCACTACACACAGAACACATCACACCCCAGCGAATGTGCCCCTAACACATGCTCATCCCTGATCTTACTAAAATTTTGTTGAAAATTTACCTGCATGTGCGTAATATTCGTGGGCATCAGGATTTGAACTTTGATAGGTGGATTCATGCACCTATGATTCCACAACCACAGCACTGGTGGTTTAAAAAAAAGATTATGCATGAGCATATCGGGCACTCTAATGTAATATAAAACCTGGAGAATACACTTTATAGAATATTGTAACATGCCAGTTTAAATAACAAAAGTAATTCTGATTCGTTATGGAAATTTTCTTGATAGAACAATCACTCTAGCATGTATAGTGCAAGAAACATGGTTACAGAGAAATTTAACTTGCCTGTGAATTGTTGATTTCCTCGTCATGTACAAAGAGATTATCCATCCGTCATCCTCATTTGCTCCATTGACCTTCGGAACAAAAGTTGCTCCTGAGCAAAATTTGTTTCTACCAAGATGATGGTACTCTACATTTATTAGATCTTGACAGGGCTGCATGAAGAGTTCCAAATTTAAAGCAAAATATTAAGATATTTCAAAGAAGCATGATGACAATTGATGTTGCAGGTATCTATATTCCAGGGGTTACCTTAATTTTGTCTTCAAGATATAGTTTTGCAAAACCTCCAAATTTTGGTCGCACTGCAAGACAAATAGTAAAATTAGAATCTCATGAATACTCCCTCCGTCTCATAATAACTCCATTTTAGATACTATGTCCAACGTTTGACCTTCTATCTTATTTAAAAAATTTATGAATTTTTTTTAAAATAGTCACGCAAAATATACTATTCATGTTTTATCATCTAATAAAAAAAATACAAATCATAGAAAATTTTTAAATAAGATGAAGAAGTCGAGTCTTTGTGGGATGGATGTAGTATATCATTGTCTGCTTGGTGATGATCAGCCACAAACTAAATTTGAACTTTCAAAATAAATATAGTGTTCATTTTTGTGTTTTTTCATTGTGGTCTATTTTTCATAAGTAACTTTTAAATCGCTACTAATGTACATATAAAACTTTTACTCTTAAATAATTTTGGTTGCTTGACTCATTTTTTCTTGGCTTATTAGCCATAGTTCAAATATTCAGAATCGAAGGTAAGGTATATCGTACTCTGCACATGCCTAAATATGGTTCTTGCATCCAAGAAATTCATGGACAGTTCTTCTTCTGTTCTTCAAATACAGAAGAAACCAGATCTCCTATGTTCCTAACTTCATATAAATTTTTGTTCAATTTTGTACTGCATACGTTTAAGATAACTGCAATATTGCTTAGAACATACCTACTCCACAACCACCTGCCAAGCTCCCTTGGGAATCCACCACTTGTGCATATGCATACTTGTGATTCAAGCCAACATATTTGTCATTGATGACTGGGAATTCCATATCAATACCTGCTCCAGTTAAGTATTTTTCTATAACAGACATGCTTTTCATGTTTAACCTCCACTCGTACAAGCGAGAAAAATATTCCTCATTGAGTCCTTGGTTAGCTGGTTCTTCATCAACAGAGTGCTCAAGTACTGTAGGACCCATAAGAATGGAACCTGGCACTCGAAATCCCCTCATAACAACCTAATAAGTTGTTATAGGAAGGAAATTAGAGATTGAATGTGTTTGAAAAGTTATTGTGCACGGAATAAATATTAACCATTATATATTTCCATCATTCGGTAGCTTCGGCAATTAGATTATTTTTTTGTCTTATGTGTGATAAACCATTACTTATTTTTCTATAGATAGATTTTGTGAGATGATCTGTAAGTCAACCAATTTCAATAATGAATAATTTCTTGGAACTTCATTTTCAGCAATTCTTTTTTTTGCACTGATCACTGTAGTAATACAATCTTGCAAAATAGCTGTATTTTAGAGATGCACTATGTAGTAACCATTTTGGATTAGTGTACCTCATTATGTTCCTCAAAGCAGTTGACAAGATGGATAGTGCAGAATGGTTCTACGTCAAACCAAATTACTGAGTCTGCATCTCCATAACGGGGCATGACTCCAATTCTTGCGTAACTTTCTGCGTCGTAATCAAGAAACCTACATGAGGGTATATAATGACGAACTTGGTAAAGCTATCACATACTAAAGTAAGTCTAATATATGTACTTACGGAGCACCTTGTAGAATCCTACTTAGGTTCATTGTAAGAGGCATATCCATGATGATGTTGTGCCTATAGATGGAAGAAGAAAAGAAATAAATATTTATGTGTCACCGATTATTTCCAAAAGTTTTCAATGTAAATTGTATATACATTGAAACTAGGTGACAAAACTAGATAACAAAGTTATCTTTATCTGATAAAATTTTCAGTTAAAGTTAACTAGATATACTCATTATATGTATGGAATTACGATGAATTTAAGAATGCAGGCAAAGAATCAAATGACATATGGTTTTTTTCCAAGTTCCTCTAGTGTGTTCGGACCCCTTTTTTATTTTTTTATTCTCCATAAAATTTGGTCGAAAATGAATATAATATCGAGCAGCATATAAATTGAGGGTCATGCTCTTTTAATAAGAAGACTGCCATGTTTTGCCTCAATTAAAAAAGAGAACCCCATCATATGCTCTAATTTCCAAAAATAGTAATAAAAATATTTCCACTGTGTGTCGTGCTATGTAATTCCTTAAAATATGTATTTGTACATTTCGCTATAGAGGAATCGACCTACTCAGTATTCATAGGTCTCGCATGGTAATGTTGGTGGGTAGCAGTAAACTCACTATTCACCACCAGCATTGGAGTCTTTTAAAAGAGTATAGATGTTTTCAACTGATTTTAATTGTTTGTCAAACATAATTACACCCACATCAAGTAACTTTTCAGTTGTCCCTCTCAACTAATTCAGAAGTTTATCTAACTATCACCACTGAGCTAAGCCTATAACTTATTCTGTACCTTTTATGAACAATAATTGCTGATATTCTATACTAATTTAAGAGATGCTATAGTGATAATAGTGGTTAATCTGTCACCACCATCACCCAAGTGCCCGACAACCTTGTGTGACCCACAATAACAATGAGACTGCCTATTTCTAAACCCCTACACGCCACGGACCCTGAGAGTCAACAGGCACCTAGAAATTGACAACAAAAGAAACATGACGATAATATATTAGATAACAAGAATAAATTTTTGGATTTAAAATCTATGCAATGAGCTATTTCTATTAAAGAAATATGTTGCAACGCATGGGTATTTTGCTAGTAGTACTCAAATAAAAAATTAGCAAGCTATGCATGAAACCAGAGAAAATTTCTTATTTGCCATTAAAAATTGCCATGTTTTCTTATTTGCTATATAACGTTAGGTTTTCCACATATACCACTGAAGAACTTCTTATTCTGATTCAGGCGCCTGATTGGATGGGAAAAATCGGTCGACCCTATTGGAAAAAAAGTTTTGGGCCCCACAAGACCACAACCACTACACGCACCCTCCCTTCCCCATTGTATGCGTGCTCTCTCTATCTAGGCATGAGCTTTTCTCCCTACCTCAGCACACCACGTGCATTCATACATGCAAGTTTTCAGTAATTTTAAAACAAACTTTCTTTTAAACTACATATGCAATATATAATATGATTTTATTCTTTACACCTTTGTATTCGTTATGTTTAAATCTTTACAATAACATATCACATGATTATATAATATTAAAAAAATATATGTTTAAAGTTTTAAATTCGATTTTTCACGTGTGTGAAACAAATGTGTCAATTTGAATTTATCTTTGTTGCATATTTTATGTTTTATGTTGCAACGAATGTTTTCTAGTGTTGCATATGGTGTTGTTTTGATGTCTCAATTAGTGTCATTTAGATGTTTCATTAATTCATTTGCAAACGTTCCACGTCATATTGTTTCATTGTTTCAATAATTATTTTGTGATGTTTCATGCCATATATAAAAATGTTTCAATTATGTATAAAGTTCTATTATAAAAGAAAAATATATTATCAAATAAGATCTTGTTATGAAGATTTAATTGTAATGAATATAGTGGTGCAATTACATTTCAAATTGAATTAATAAATTAGACGATAAAATGATTTGAAGATTTAGTAAACATATAGTGAAATGGAAGGGAGGGTTAAAGGTTGCTACATGATACAACATGTATTAGCAACGACATTAATATTTTGGTAGGAGATTCGATGGACATGCCTGTTACACTAGGTAGGAGCGGGCACACGTAGTTCCCCAAAACTCCAGATCGGTTGTTCGATTCCTCTAAAAAAATTGGTCAAATGTTGGAGTTGACCAACGAGTTAAACATTAAGTTATATATGATGAAACAAAATAAAACAACAACTGAAATATTTAAAAATTTTGTGAAACATGGTGAAAACACATGTTAAAGCATGGCGCTATCATGTTAAAATATATGTTTTTCTTTCATCAGAAATATAATCACGTGGTAACTTTTTGTAAAGATTTATTTGTAACAAATATAATGTTGTGATCGAATTGTAGATCAAATAAATATTTTAGAAGAAGAATTATTTTGAAGATCACTACATGGATGCATTCATGAATGGAATAAAGAAAGAGAAAGTAGTATGACAGGAGAGAGAGTAAAAGCATGTAGTTACATAAGTTACGTGAAACACGGTGAAAACATACATTGAAACATGTCACTATAGCATATGAAGCATTAAGTTTTAACGGTTTGAAACATATATCTTTTTTCATAGTAATATAATCATGCATAATCTTGTTATAAATATTTACTTACAACATGTACAATGGTGTAATTCGATCATAGATTGGATAAGTAGTTTATGAGAAAAACATTTCTAAGATAGATATATGTACGTACTATTGGAACAAAAAAGGGAGCAGCAGTACACTAGTATACATGTAGTTGTTAAAGTTGAACGCTCAATAAATTTTCCAGCATCGGTAGATTGATCAGTAGCATTCCCATAACTGTTTGTATTGTATTTATGAAAAAATACACGAATCTCCCATGGACCTAGATTCCACTTCAATCAGACCCTGTTTAGATGGGACTAAAAACTTTTAAGTTCCTATCACATCAGATGTTTAAAAATTAATTATAAATATTAAACGTAGACTATTAATAAAACCCATCCATAATCTTGGACTAATTCACGAGACGAATCTATTGAGTCTAATTAATCCATGATTAGCCTATGTGATGCTACAGTAAACATTCTCTAATTATGGATTAATTAGGCTTAAAAAAATTGTTAAGCGAATTAGGTTTCATTTATGTAATTTGTTTCGTAAATAGTATATATTTAATACTCTAAATTAATGTCTAAATACAGGGACTAAAGTTAAGTCTCTTGTATCCAAACACCACCTCAATCTGCTACGCATGCCATGGAAAAGGGCCACCTCTATTCATGTGAAATCTCAACCCAACCATATGGAGTAATGCAGTTGAATAAGGATATTCAGGTATGACTACACCTTAGTTAACAGCTTATGAACAACGTAAAAATGATGATATCAGTTAGCCAATGGCATATAAACAAATACCTACTTTTTTATGGCAAACAACAAAACCTAATGATGGTACATATGATTATAATAGGACACCAACAAAACCATACTCGTTGTTTGATGGAGAAGATTCTATTCAATTCTTTCCACTAGACAAACAGGGTGACGTTGATAATATTATGACTTGGATTAATTCATTGTAATTTTCTTTTCTTTCTTTTTTTTATCTTTCCTTTTGTTTATTTTGACTATCTTGTTGTAGTTGCTTTCCTGTTGATAATAAAATATAACCATGGGGCCTCCCCTATTGTTTTCCTGTCAAAAATAATTTGGATGGTAAATAAGGAATTTTATCTTTATCATAATATGGTTATTTTTTTGTTATTTTATATGAACTGTTGTAAACTTTCATATAAATGAGTTAAAAATGCATGTTTTTGTTGCAAGCAAAGTTAGTAGTGCCAATGAACTTACCTTTCAGTAATCCCAATTTCATGAGAAAATGCACATCTCTGTTGCTTGAGGTCAACCTTATGTTTAAGTTTCTTTCCATCCTCTGCAATGTGATTGGCATGATCAAAATACTTAGTATATTATTGGGAAACGATATGCAGCAGAAGAACTCACATAAGAAAATTTTCAAACATCATTGATAATTTTTTCAAACCTGAGATAACTCCAACAGTAAGGAAGGGCTTCACAAAACTAAACCCATGTATGACAAAATCTCCTGACCCAGGTGCTACCTGCTCCCTCAGAAAAAAAATGAATGTATCAAGTAACTTGAAATAGAATGGCAGTCATGCAATGATTTTTGCTTGTTTTAGTGAGCAGGTACTATTTGGTAGTTTTAACACCACATTTTTGTAAAATTAAATACTGTCAAGAATTAAATTATTTCAAAAGAATAGTAAAATTCCCCCCTCCCTTTGCACTGTTTGACAATTGCATTGTGATTCTAAATAAATTCTTAAAAATTGAGGAAAAAAAAATCTGCTGAGGCTAAAAAAATTGGAAGTAATCGACCGATACATGAGTCACACTAGCTTCCAGGAAGCCGCTAGGCAAGACAAAGGATCAACCTTGGGGTGCGCTGTGAACGGCATGTTCCAGTCACCACCGACGTCCCAGCTGCAAATTGTGCCGAGATTTTCCAAGTCAATCTCATGGGGATTGTCATTCTCTGCAGCCGAGAATACCCTCCCAGCATGCTGAAACACATTGGTATTACTGTAGTTCCTACTCGCCTTACCAAACCTCTGCTGCATAGATGTATGCATTGATATCAGTTCCATTTGAAAATAATGAGAGAGCTTTAACATATGACACTAGCAAAAAGCTAAAAGCAAAATATTACTGCCTTCATTAGTTGTCTACTTTACACATTTAAGTTATGACCAAGGCTTGATTATTGATTAGGTAATCAAATTTTTATATTGTATAACCAAAATGCCTGCAATAATTATACGTGTGTGCTATGCGCCCATTAGGTGTGTGTCATAGGAGAGGAGGAATTGGACCAGAAGGCTGTGAAAAAAAAAATTATGCTTTGAATATCATGAATTGCAAAGTATTTGTTAGCAGGTAAAGTAATTAAGTGTAGAGAAAACAAAACAGACCAAGCACAATTATTAACAAACCTTGTTCAAAATACTGGCTGCAAATATGGCGATAGGGTCACCCTTGGCTGACGAGAGGAAGCATGGTTTCTGACGATCTCTTTCAATCCTGAAAGTATCAGATTGAACGTACCGATTGTTGTATGAGATTGACCAGGTGTTATCCTCTCCTTTCTTGTTAAAGTAGAGGGCATGTAGCATGCCTTCTCCCTCGACCCAGATGTCTTCAGTCTGACCAAAGATTCAATTCACCGTGTGCAGCGCACCGAAGAGCGGGTTTGGACCTGCATGCGTTCGACGCATTCAGTGACGAGAGCATATTTTTTTTTAAAAAAAAAATTCAGGGAGAAGAGCAAACCAAGGCTTGAGCAATTGATATATTGGCTCAACGATTACAAAGCACATGCATGCCAACCTACTGCTAAAACATTTCGGCTAGTTAGAATAATTTTTCTAAAGAAAATTTATGTGTTGGCAATGACAAGATTGATTTCCACGAATTGCTATTGACAAATAAAAGTTCCACAAGATGCTATCGAACAAGTGGTTTTTTCTTCCCCTTTTACCATCACTATTAGCCTACCTTAACTATACTCCATTGCACCACACATAAAGTGTATTTTTGCATATATTATTCTAAGTGTGAAATGGACTTTTCACATAGTTTATGGGAGACTAACGGTGATACAATGAAAGGTAGGGGTGAAAATGGATCGGATTATATCCGATCTGATCCGTTCCAAATCCGTCCTAAACGAGGATGGTATGGAATTTTAGAAATCGGCGGATATGGATGCGAATGCGGATAGTAAGGTGCGGATTCTGATTCGGATGTGGTATCTCTAAAAACCGATAAATGCGGATTATCTGGTATTTCTATCGGATTATCCCATAGGTCGTTTGCCGGATAATCCGAAAATATCAACCCATGTAACCACTCTATCTGGGCATATAACATGAGTCGGCCCATCCAATGACCTAATTTATCAATTAACCTAAACTTCTTTGTTTGAGGCTTTTGCCGTCTCATCTTACACTTAAGTTTATGAAAGGTCGTTTAATGATTATTGTATTGCTGTCCCTTGCATTGATAACTCAATGTTGTATTGATTGTATAAACATCTAACATCTGATAATTTAATTTGTTTCCCGAACCGAGTCTGCACCGACTCCGCACCATTTCCAACATCCGAAACAATCCGCTCTGCATGCGCACATATCCGCACCCGCTTCGAATCTGCTTAAAAAATGGTTTAGAATATGGTTGTTGATGTGAAAACACGGTGGCCTGGGAGATTTGCTTAACTCCAGTGCAGGTCCAAAGGTTGATGAGATGCGGGTGTGCCAATCAGTTTGATCCTGCAACTCACAAGATATACAATAGCAGATCAAATAGCCGATCGGCTGATAAGCTGATGGAGTAGTTCCAGTCGATGCCGATACTAGCCGATGTCAATAGGGTTTTGATCAAACGGCTATATGTCCAATGTAGATAACGATATAAAGACAATCGGCTGATGGTAATGTAATCCAGTAGAAACCAATCGGCTAATAATGATATGAGAGCATAAACACTAATCCGAAGGTTAAAGCTTACATCGGCTGAAAGTCCGATGTCATTAAATCCAAACGATTAGATAAACAATGAAACCTTTATTGCGATCGGCTAAAACCAACTTGTATGTAATCCTTGTAAGCCGATGCAACGCCCATGTAACTCATTGGCTGAAACCCCGATGAAACCCTTATTAGCAATCAAGAAGCAGGCTAGAGATCATGGTTCTAAATACGACTTAGTAGATCGAATGTACTAATGCATCACTAAGTATGAAAGAAACACAATATCTAGACAATCAAGCTTTTGACTAATTTTTAGGGTGGTGGATACCTTAGCTAATCCAATCTAGTAAATCGATTTAGCCGATACCGGCATAAACCCTTAAGCGAGAATCAGCTGATATGACTAAATCGATATACTAAAACTAGATTAACTAAGATATATGATAAATAGGTAGGCAAAAATATCAACCGAACCAGAGCGATCCAAGAGGTCGAAGCGATGCAGCCTTGAACAACACCATTATAGCCGATACAATTGCCAGGACTGGCGGAACGTAGGACTTACCCCCTTCGCCGAAGATCGAAAGCCGATGCAACCCCGCGTCAAGTGCTAAGGTTTCGCCGGATGATAAATAAAAACCTTGGGAAAGAGGGTGGCTATGCGCCAAGAGTAGCTGTATTGATCTATGAGATAAATTACAATTACCACATGTGTACATATTTATACCCATGGGTAGATACTAGTCCTTGTTGGACAAGAAAGAAACTTTTCGAAAGATAAAAGAAAACATAAAATCCTTATGGGACACTAAACACACTTTCCTAAAGATAAAAGGAAACATAAACTCTTCCTAATTAATAGATAAACTGCCATGCCACATCTTCCTTGAACACGGTCTCTTCTAGATAAGCTTTCTTTAATTGATTAATTTTCTTAATCTGATTACTAGCGACTTGATGACTCTCATCGGCTGATTCCAGAACTCTGAAGCCAATACTAACTCTAGCCGATCAGGACTTCGGGGCTTACCAAATTTCACTGTTAACAATGGTGTGACCACTATCCGTCCGAATCCGATCCGTTTCCACCCCTAACGACAGGATGTCGTTTTAGATTAGTGGTACTAGGTTATAATATTCTGGGAAAGAGGGAGTTATATTTACATATATTAATGATTTAAGATTTGATGGTTTAACTGTACACATTTTAAAATGTCATATATATTCGAGAAGCTAGTAGATAGTAATGCTTTGTTCTGCATCTGACCGTATGTGTCTGTTGTGATGAAATGACTACAAATCGGGTGCCCGATTTTTCCTAAAAATCAGGCATTATTTTACCCCTTATGAAAGAGTGTTTCAGCACTAAGTGAAAGAATGTTTTAGTTCTTGAAAAAAGTAAAACGCAATCGGATCGCCAGATGAAACAATTTGGTTCAATAAATAAAACTAATGATTTAAAGCCATTGAAAGATCAACAAGTTCCGAGTGAAATCGAAGACAAAAATTGAAACACCATAAAAAAATCCAAGTGAAACACTTTGATCTGACTAATGAAACAACCATATACATAGAATGAAAACATTGAAACAATCACCCGAAAAAAGACCAGCTAAATCCACTTCAGGTTAGCCGGATCATCGACGGTAGATGCTGCCCAAGCCACGGAGGAGACGTGGCTAATGATGGCGTGCAGCTGCCGAAGATGATGATTTGGCTGATGATGCCCTACAAACCACCACCACCACCCACTCCTACAGCCACTCAGGACATAGCCATTGCCGCCGTTGTTGCATAGACTCAGCTAAGTCTACATTGCCGCCACTGCAGCTGCCTGCCACCGTCACCCCTATTAGCCACCGCCTTGTCCTGCCGATATCTTGCCTTATGTTTCTGCCTGTCACTACCTTGCCTCCACCTTTGCCTCCTCACAGATCAAAGGGGATAGAGAGGAGAGAAATGGTGAAGAGAGAGATAAAGGAGGGGAATAGATGAGACCGAGAGAGAAAGGAGGGATGTGGGGCGCAGGGCGCCCGATATTTCCTTCCCACCAGGCACCCGAGCCAAATGCTACCATATATAACTTTCAATCTAGTTAGTAATAGTTAGTAATGAAAGAGAATTACCATTTCTAATATATACACCCTCTGGAAAGTCCTCCGGGATTGCCCCTTCTATCCGCAATATATTTGTTATTTGACCAATTTCTTCAACTGGTGCAAAATTACTCTGCATGGATATATAGATCCACCACATACGTAAGTTATTAGCAATGGAAATTGAACTGATTCTCCAATTTAGTTTTAGAGGAAAATTGTTTCTCCAAGGGAAATTAATGTATTTCTCTCCAATTCATTGCTTAGACCCCAAAATAAGTGCTACTTGCTCTTCTAACTTGTTTAGCATAAATCAATGCTTGAGAAGGAAACAACTATGATGTATGATAGGAGGATGCATGATTTGGAGTAGGATGGGACAAAGTTTTGAATATAACATGTACTTCCTCCGTTTCATATTATAAGACTTTCTAGCATTGACCATATTTATATATATGTTAATGAATCTAGACATATATGTGTTCCTAGATTTATTAACATCTATATGAATATGAGCAATGCTAAAAAATCTTATAACCTGAAACGGAGGTAGTAGTACTTAGAAGAATACTCTTTTCAGACAAATTTTTAATCCTAAAAAGCATTCATTTTTACAGGACGGAAGAAAATTTATATTATAGGAAGTTCAAAGCAATAAATTGCTGCTGCATTTTGTGTAACGTATATGCAATCATGCTTGCCTGCCCTACCTCGGTGGGACGTAAAGATTGATGACTGAATGTGAAGATAGAGTCCACAAACGCATCCAGCAATTTCTTGGAAGCACTGCTTCCTGCAGCAGATGCCTCCTAAGTTTGGTTTTCAATACTTGCTGAAGCTCCTTGAAACGAGGTGGCTGTATGTATCAAATGAACGTATTAAAATGGAATCATATGATCATCTCATTGTACATATGCAATGCAACAGTAAAATATACATTTTTTTTGGCCCAAACAGTAAAATATACAATCTCAATCTCGTTGTTGCATGCTTATAGCAGTAGAGCTAGCTAGCTCTGGAATAATTGATCAGTTCAGTTGTTATATGCAGAGAGACAGAAAGGAGACTAGAGAGGCTAACTACGGAGGGAGGTGTGGTTTAGTACTGTGCGTACGATGTGCGCAGAGGAATCATGAGTCGCCAAAGGCTTAGTCCTGGTGATCTTGGCTGGCCTTCCTCCGGTGCTGCACAGGCGTGGTTGAAGAGAGAAGCCATACATATGCATGGATGCTATGGTCGCCATTGTTGCAAGCTTGTTGCTCCTAACAACTCCTCCTTTTATAAGGCTATTCCAAGAGATAGATATAGTACTCGCCTTCTGTCCCAGTATGACGTTGTTGACTTTCACGTAATGTTTAAACCATTCATTTTATTTAAAAAGTTATATAAATATTATTTATTTTATTATGACTTATTTTATCACCAAAAAAACTAAAATCCTAGCCTGTACTTTTACATATTTTATACTACATTTATAATAAAACGAATAGTCAAATGCTATGCGAAAAGTGAACGATGTGATCTATTTTAGCTGGGTTTTCGCAACAGAACAAGGACAATCCTCCAACATAAGGATTCTGACATATTCACGTGTAAAAATATCTAGATATTTATCCACCCTAAGCTTGGGTATGTTATTATTGCATATTTATTAATTAGAGATGCATACTACTACTCCCTCCGTTGTTTATAACCCATAGTTTTGGATAGTTCCAAAATATAAGTATTCGTGGATTGTTTTGGGCGTTTAGCAGAGATAAGAAAAAAGAACTTTGATATCCTTCATTAAATAAGACTTTATTAGGTTAGATTGGTAATTCTATATATTAAAAAATAAAAAGAGAGGTGATTGATTACACGGGTATAAAGTAATACGAATAGCACTTAAATTACTTAGATTTCGGTACAAATTTCAATTGTTAGAACCATTTATATTGTATAACCGACCAAGCAAGCATATTATATTCAAATAAGTGGTACTATAGTACTTCCTCTGTTAGTAGAATTACGTGAACAATGCTATAAAGTTTTATAATATAAACGTTCCATCTCCACTCTACTCACATGAACTACAATAGGCCTAGCTAACAGGTACCACTGGACCAAGCAGATTGATTGGCTCAACGAAATTGCCACGTGAATTTTTGTACCGTCTGGACGATGCTTTCACCAACTTTCACTGGCCATCTCTCTCACTCAAGAGTCAGTCGGCACATGCTAGAGGCCGAGATCCTGGCTAGGAGTCTGTTCAGGAGTTTTTTCCAAAACAGTTTAATTAACTTTTCATTCAGATTTTGAGAAGCTATAATTATAGAATTCAGAAAATTAATTAGAAAAATATAATTAAGTTGAGAAACTTAGTTTCTCAGAAGCTGACTACCAACCGGCTGTTTCTTAGAAACTTTAAACTACCCAAACATACCGTACGACCGACCAAGGTTTGAAATTTCAGTAATTTCGACCCCCATCGGCAAACAAATCTCCCCAAAAGTTCCATTTTTTTATCAAATATTTCTAAATATGTTCAAATATCAAAATACGTTACAAATTTCAAATCACTTTCGGTCTGAAAAATCCAGAAATCACGACATTTCCAAATTTCGGTAACACACCGAAATTGGGCGGTGCCCCGGTGAATTGAACCGGATGACGGGATCGAGCATGCACGCCACGCACCACAGGATGGATAAGCTAGCGTGCGGCGGCCTCAAATATCATCCGCTCAACGTCGTCCTCTTCCTCTCCTCTCCTCTCGGTGCCTCAAATTTCTTCCGCGACTCTCATTAGTCCTCGGATGCCGGCCGGTGTCGATCGATCGGCAAGCTATAGATAGACAGATGTGGCACGGTCGATCGACAAGCAAGCGGGCGTCGCTGTCGGGCTCAGTGTCTTTGTCACTGGTAATATTGTACGATCGACGATCGAGCTTGCTGCCGAAGTCGATGGGCATTTGAGGGGACGCTCTCTGTCTCCTTGCTCTCTCTCTCTCTCATTCCATGTACAGGGTAAACGATGAATTGGATGGACACTAATAGTTGCCTATCGTACAGCTTCCACTGATGCAGCTTGATCCTCTGACCTTTCTCCTCACTTAATTAATGGGTCTGTCTCCTAAAATAAGTAATAACAATTTGTAGAGTTAGGTACAGACATTAAGGAAATAGTTGGAATTAAATATAGGAGAATATCGTGATTTTCTATTAAAGAAGACACGGCAAAGGAGGTCCCCGTTGTTATTGCATGCTTTATTTAATATATAAAGAAAAATGTAATTACAATAGAAATATTAAAAAACACTGATCCAATACATGGCTACATCTTTATCTCTCTCTCTCTCTCTCTGCTAGCTTGAAAAGGAGTAGAAGATCTCCTTTTAAGAGACACCTCCAAGACGACATGGAAACTGGCTTGCTTTCAAAAAATAAAACCATTTCTCACTTTCCAAAACTTTTCAAGTCACCATTAAAATTTTCTCGATAAAGCATCTTTCTCGGTAGCGAAGATAGACACCAAAACATTATATTCTCCAAATTGTCTGATGTTTTCCAGAAAATCCTAACAACGGCCCACACGCACAGGCCGGTCTCCACATTCCATTCCACATAAAACACACCCGCGGTCACAATCAGGAGGTGCATTTTTTTATGATCTAGGTATTTTATTCAGGGTCTTTAATGAAAGCCAGCCAAAAGCTTTATGTTAGACATACATTTACTCTTCAAAACAACAGCAAAACCATCACAACTATGGATGTGCACAACTCATGTTCTCACTCGCAAAAAAACTAGTTCACAGAACATCCAAAGAGAAGAAATTATGTACATGAACATAACGCATTCAGAAGAGAAGAAAAAGAAACATACAAGAGCTCCTGGCCGCGCGCACACGCCGCGGGCTGTCGTCTCCGCCGTCGCGCGGACTGGGCCGGCGTTCCTCCCTTGAGCCGAGGACGAGTACGCGACTCCGCGTGACCCCCGCCCTCACCCCGCGCCAGCCGCCTCCCCCCGCCCGACGCCGTCGACGGAGAGGGGAAGGGGGTGGGGAAGAGAGGGGAGGGCTCCGCCGGCGCCACCCCAATACTACATAAACGATTTTTGTGTACGAGACCCTTGGTAGGTTGCAAACGGACCATAACTTACAGCATCTGGAAAAATCGAGCGGCATTTTCGCATATGGCTCCTTAAGGACGCCTGTATGGAAAAATTTACATACGGGCATCTT
The DNA here is from genome assembly GCA_022414725.1 of Microglena sp. YARC. NCBI lineage: Eukaryota > Viridiplantae > Chlorophyta > Chlorophyceae > Chlamydomonadales > Chlamydomonadaceae > Microglena > Microglena sp. YARC. The sequence continues at coordinate 6,573 of JAJSRW010002555.1, read as the reverse complement.
AAGGAGCCGTATGCGAAAATCGATTTTTCCACAACAAAGGTTTCTCTTTTTAATCTTTGACTAAAACTTGTAACTAGTGTTTTTCCCTCATACTAACTTCAAATGTGTTGATTCTTTCCTAAATGTTTCTAAAATCATGCTCTATTATGTTATTGTGTTCCTACTGCTATTAGTTGGCCAACTTTTCATGTGACTTTGGTTTTATCAATTAAAAATATGAATTTCAAAAATGGCAACTTCAAATAATATTTTTGATGCAGTAAATATTTTCAGCTGAAAAAGTCATGAACATAAAAGTTGTAGAACTCAATTTTTTAAAAAAAGTTGTAGAACTCATCAAGATATACAACTTTTCTTTTAGTCATTTTTTCATCCGATAAAGTGATAGTAAACATTGTTCACACAATTTACATATCTCTCTTACAGTTTATAAAACCATATGAGAGATATGTGAAATTCGTGAACAACATTACTTATCTTTTTGTTGATGAAGAAATGATAAAAGTAAAAGTTATAGATCTTAGTGAGTTATACAACTTTTTTCAGTTGAAATCATTTAGTTTTTGAAAATTTTGTTTGAAGTTGTCATATTTTGATGTTTAAAATTCAAACTGTTCAAACAAAATCATGTAGAAAATGATTAGAACAAAAGTTGTAGATCTTTATGCGTTTCACAAATTTGTTGTTGACAATTTTTCCAGTTGAAATCATTTACTACCATAAAATTATTTGAATTTCTTATATTTTAAAATTAAATTTTATGTAGTTAAATCAAACTCAGATAGAGAAATGACGAAAATAAAATTGGTAGATCTCAACAAGTTCCACAACTTTGTTTTTGACAACGTTTTCACATGAGTTTATTTAGTATCACAAAATTCGATTTGAAATTCTCATATTTTCGCATGCGGCCCCTTAAGAGGTCCGTATGCAAAAATAGATTTTTGCATGCGGACTTCTTAAGTGGTTCCATGCAAAAATACCACCCCTTCACATATTTTTTTCATCTCCTCCACTCTTTTTTCCCTCCACCACTTCAATTTTTTTTCAACCCATCTCCTCTCTCTCTCCCCTCACCTCTCCTACTATTATTTACTTTCCTCTCTCTCTCTTTTCTCTCCCTTTCTCTCCTCTCCCCTCTCTCTCTCTTCTCTCCTCTCCCTCTCAGAGCGGGCACAGGCGGCCTGGAGTAGGGGTGGTGATGGCGTCGGTGGGCGGTGGATCCGGCAGCGCTGCCCTAGGAGCGGCTGCAGCTGCGGCGGCGACAGCGAGCGGCGGATCCGGCGGAGCGGAGTATTTCTCACGTGGGTCACTAAAGAGGCCCGTATATGAAAATAGGTTTATTTTCAGATGCAGGCTTTTTAAGAGGCCCACATGTGAAAATTCATTTGCATGTTAAGGTTACAGTTCGCGCCTGCAACCTACAGGGTCTTCGTCCCGAAAAATCTTTTCTATAGTAGTGTCCTCCCTCCATTGTTTATAGCAAATAGTTTGGATAGTTCTAAAATATAAGCATTTGTAATTTGTTTAACTGTTTAGCTGAGATAAGGTTAAGGATAAAGATTTTGATGTCTTTCATTAAACAAGAGATTGTTAGTACAAATTTCAATGTTAGATGTATTCATATTTTAAAACTGAGAGAGTGTATGTTTGAATTATATAATAGAGCCGGCCGCTTCCATCTCCACTTAATTCACATAAACTACATTAGGCCTAATAGGTACCCTGCCAGATTGATTGCCTCAATAAATTGCCCAGTGAAGTTACGAAAAGTGGGTCCAGATAGGACAATAATTGACCCTGCAAGATTGGACAGGCTAGTGAATTATTGTCCTGTCTGGACCCACTTTTCGTCACTTCACTGGCGATTTTTTATTTCAAATATTAATAAAACAATATTTTTAATTACCATACAATATTTATTTTGTGAAATTGTGCGTTTTATCATGCTAATATAATTCACGTGACATTGATTAATGTCACTTCAGTTTGAACTTAAATGACGTACTTCCTCGGTTCCATAATTCCTGACATTTTGACAAGGTTGATGTAACTTTGGCAACTTTACTTATCAAATAACTTTAAAACGTATAAGATTTAAAGGACTAGAACAACATATAATAGATTCGTCTTTCAAATAATGTAAAAAGTAAACTGCATTTATTTATTGTATATATTATTTTTAGGAAAAACAAAATGAAATACATAATTTTGAAGACCGTGTCATTAATCCAAAACGTCAAGAATTATGGAACCGGAGGAGTAGCAAATTTGTCAAGTTGGCAATAATCTTACGCTATGTAGTATACGCATTACTCCTCCATCGCCAAGATGTAGCAAATCTAGGATGGTGACTATGATCTGGACCATACGAGCTTCTTAGGACAGAGGTTGCTAACATCTTCTTCGGACAGATCGCAGTATTAAACTAGGTGAAACCTACGTGGTACTGTGTGGGAGTTTTACTATATGATAACAAGTAAGTATTATAATGTTGTAAAATAACTTAAACAACCAATAAGTTTATAATAAACATAAGTTTACTATGAAATTGATGTAATTAATTTTAAAATAGTATAGTACAATGATGACTCAAATATAAAAGTAAGATGGTGTGGCCTTATGAGAGAATAAAAGAAGGAAGATAATTTAGACCTATACATATAAAGGGCTAAAAAAAAGTTGAGATGGATATGCGCTTACTGAGAAGAAGAAACAGGATAGACGATACAATTGAACACGATTAATCGCAATAAGCACAATTCATCTGATACGACACTTAACGGAGAAAAGAAAAATATAAATGACTAACGTGAGGATGAAACTATACATTAGCGGTTATAGTAGTGTAATTATAAAAAAATGATGGAGAGAGTATATTGAAAATGTATGTAAATTATGTGGCGAATGATTTAACATTATTACATTTTAAAATCTTTAAAATTTAATAAATTATAAATTAGGTTTATAATAGGATAGCATGTTTGCATGATACTAAATGCTAATACTTGTTAGTAGGATGATGATGTGGTATTTTTTACACTTTAGAAATTAGTGTACTTTTAACTTTATATACTAGTATATATAAGAGAGGATTGGTTGTTGTCCACACCAGTGAAAACTGTCAAGAGAATTTGGGAACGGTTAGGAAGTTAGCGAAAGATTCTTGGTGCAGTATGTGCAAAATCTACTAATGTGGCGTAATACATTACTCCTCCATCCAAATTGCAATCTAGGATGGTGACTATGTATCTGGACATAAGTCTTAGGACAGAGTTTGCTACCTTTTCGAACAGATCATTTTAACTAGTGAACCTACGTGTACTTGGTGGGAGTTTACTATATGATAACAATAATAATTATAATGTGTAAAATAACTTAAAACAACGATAAGTTTATATAACATAAGTTTATATAAATTGATGTAATTTAAAATTTAAATAGATAGTTACAATGATGAACTCAAATATCGAAAAGTAAAGGATGGTGTGCAGCCTTATGATGAGAATAAAAAAAGTGGGAAGATAATTTAGACTTATACATATAAGGCTAAAAAAGTTGAGAATGATATGGCTTATGAGAGTTAAGAAAAGAAGAGATAATTGAACCACGATTAATTCGCATAAGCTACAATTCTCATGATTACGACTAAACGAGAACAGAAGAAGAAAAAATATAATGACCTTAAGTTGGGATGAACTATAGCATCAGGTATATGTAGTGTATTAAAAAATGTAATGGAGAGATATATTGAAATATTATGTAAATTATTTGGGAGTGATTTAAACATTATTTACATTTTAAAATCTTTAAAATTTAATAATTAATAAATTATAGGATAATATAGCATGTTTCATGAACTTAAATGTATATACTTTATGGTAGATGATATGTGTATTTTTAACACTTAGAATTTAGTTGTACTTTAATAACTTTATATAGTAGTAAATAGTAAGAGAGGCATTCGGTTGTTGTCCACAATTTATAATTGGTGTGTTAACCTCGTGCAACAATGCCTAAACTTTTGGCGTGACGGAATCGGTCCGTGCATGCATTTGTATGTTATTTGTAGATCAATGTATATTTACTTAATAATACAACCATTAGTGGTTGCTGCGGAGAATTTAAGTGTGCATAATATATTACAATAAAGATATAATTTGATTATCAAAACGAAAACAATTTGAATAATATATGAGTGAAAATAAATGAGATTGCATGCTTTTATGGAGCAAAGAAAGAAATAGCAATTTTAGACCATAGATCTTTTATCAAAGGCTAAGAAATAATTGACCGGTGGTGTGGTTTAATAAGAGAAGAGAGAAATATCCGATGAACTACATTTAGTGGTGAACTATATTAAGTATATATAAGTATATCATATTATATATGATTACCTTGGTTATTCTAATTTGCAAAGGAAGAACCTTTGCTTTACATAATTAACAACAATTGTCATATATAATTATTTATAACTTTCAATATAATGTACTGTTTTTTGGTAAAAATTATATCTGATATGTCTTTTATATATAGTTGAGTTCGATATAATGCTGAAGATGTTATTGGTGTCGTCTATGTTGACACCCGTTCAATGTTTGAATACCACGGGGTTTGATTATATTGCGTGGGATTTTTTTTTTGGTATAGGTGTCGTCTATGTGACCACTCCATGTCGTGTTGGCGTGATATTAGTTAAATACCAATGTTATATTATATTGCGTGGGATTTTTTAGAGAAAAGAGTTTAGCCCGATCGGTATAATGCAGATCTTTTAAATGGGACTTATGGCTCTCAAACAACTCTAAATCTGAAATTCGCTGCCTATAAAAGATGTGAAGTCAGTACTATTGCAAGTCATCCAAATTAATAGCGCTATATGTCGCTTTTGCTATATTGGCGTGTGAATGAGGTTCCGTTTTTGAAACCATAGAATTTTATATGGTTGTCAATTAATATAATTATTTTTAGAAATGTTGACGAAACAGAAGGCGAAATTCTGTCCAGGCTTTTTTTCGTCAATGGATCGATCGCAGTAGCTTCGTGGCGGTGGCTACGGGCGCTGGTGCGCAGTTCTCACTGACATCCTGATTGACCCATGAGCAAATTCGTGCAACACGCGTAGGGTAAAACGAGAGACGCTTAGCTTCCGCAGCTCATCTCCCCCTCTCCAGTCGTTGCGCCACGATGTTGTGCTGCTCTCGCTCGGGATCTTCATGCTACCGTCACCGCAGAGCCGCGTTCATCGAGTTGACTACCACGTTTGATTATATTGCGTGGATTTTTTTTGGTTTTATAGAAGGTGCTCGTACTATGTTGACAGCTCCATTCGTGTTGGCCGTGATATTAGTTAAATGACCATAGATAAATTATATGCGTGGATTTTTTAGAGAAGAATATTTTTTTACCCGATCGGATATATGGCAATCTTTTAAAATTGGGACTTAGCTAGCTTCTAAGGTCAAACAATCTAATCTCTGAAATTTCGCGTCCTATAAAGATGTGAAGTAAGTACTGTCACTACTCAAGGTCACTACAATTAATTAGGCTATAAATGTCCTTTTGCTATATTGCGTGGATATGAGGTTCCGTTTTGAAAATGAAATTTTATATGGTCTGGTTCAATAATATATTAGTTTTACGAAATGTTGAGAAAACCACAAGCGAATTTCTTCACACCGGCTTTTTTTTGTTCACTGATCACCGAGTCCAGTAGCTGTCGGTGGCGGTGGCTACGGTGGTGGCCAGTTACCCTAATGATCCTGATTGACCATCCGAGCAATCGTGCTGCAACACGCGTAGGGTAACTGAAAGAGACGCCTAAGCTCCGCAGCCTTCATCATCCCCCTCTACCATCGTGCGCCACGCGATGTGTGCTGCTCTGCCCGGACTCCTTCATCTAACGTGTGCGGGGCGTAGCTAGGCCCCTGTAGTTTCCTGATATACTCGAACTGACTCGCTCCGTTTCACAATGTAAAATTTTCTAGAAGGGTAGTATATACATATAAGGATGTGTAATAAAATGCTAACACCGACATACACTAGTATCTAAGATTCATTAAGCATCTAAATGGATACAGACAATCTAGAAAGTTTTAAATAGTGTGAAAACGCGAGGAAGTAGCCACCGATTTTGGCCCAAGGACTCCTTACCTCCTAAATTCTGTCCTCAAGAGTAAGCACAAGAAATGAAAAAGAGCCAGCCCAAGCAAAGAAGAAAGAGAAAACATAGCAAGAAGCCGCAGATCGGACTGGTGATCTGCGACCCCTCCACTGCCTTGGCACGCCGTTGAGAGAGCCGCACCAACACTGTTTCTCTTGGCTCTCGCTGCTGCTCCACTCCTCAACCCTCGCCGCGCCGCCACGTTTTCCTGTATCGATTTGCAGAGGGCTAGAGGATGGGGCAGACGGTGCGATTTACGTGGCATAGGCAAGGAATCTTGCTCCCTCGCCAGCGCGCCAGCTGCGCTTCCCCTCATGGTGCCCCATGGCGCCGCTGTCCGGCCGCCCTGAGGCCCTACTTGATATCTCTCTCTACTGCCAGAATGGAGGAAAAATTTTGATTCTTGGAAT
>JAJSRW010002600.1:0-26672 GCA_022414725.1 Microglena sp. YARC | reverse complement strand
GAGGGTGTCAACATTTTTGTAACACCAAAGGCATGGAACTTGTTTTATGAAGCATTATCACTCCTATGTATTTGTGATCACTTAGATTCCTTTAAAACCTAATGTACTGAAATGAACTATGCTCCTTTTTGGAATGGATTGCTTGCTGTAAAATTTGTTTCATGCAAATATATGAATGGATGATTGTAATTGGCTTAAGAACAATCATATTCTGTATCTACCTATTTAGGGTAATGTATATGCCAATTTTTTATTGCGTCCAAGCAGGCTTAATGTACTTTTGTACTTTGAGTGCAGGATGAACACATATCGCTCTATGGCTGCTCTTACTGATGATGGCCTAATGTGAGTGGAGGAGTCAGCCTCGCACTGGCTACATTCTGTCTGTGACGTGCCGGGGTAGTCGCGTGTGCCTAGCAGAACAAAGATTGATGAATGAATCCTGCTCTGCTGCAACTTCTGGCTAATAAACGGCTTTTTGAAAGGATGTTACGAACTCTGAAAACAATGGGGTGCATGGCACAGCAGGCAAAGTAAGCACCTCTTCCCAAGCTTAGCAAGAATGTTTCAACGAACACATCCACGCTCATTTCTCCTTTGGCGGCTGATGCCACTCGCAGGCAGATCGAATTGGTTTGTGATATTGAAATCAAGCTGAACTTGCGGTGTGATTCCTGTAGAGAAGGCTATACCTTTGCTGCTTACTACCTGCAAGTGGGGTGGCATGTAGCTGCTTGGTGGATGACAATACAAACTCTCAATCTCTACGAGGCCAATCACGTTGGACTAATTTTCCTGTGAGGGATTCAGTGGTCTGCCACATTCCTGCTGAGTCTAATGATTCAAAAAGAAGAATTCTTAACTGAAGCAAGGAACAGCGCTTCTAAGTAAGAATAACTGTCTTATTTTCTATGTTTGTTTAGTAGTTATAGTTGGTTGAGTTGTATGATTCTGATTTAGTAGACATTGCAAATCAAAAGTCTTCATATTTTGTTAACAGTTATTTTTTTATTCATTTAATTCTAGTATGTTTAGTATTGGCAGTTAACCTGGGTGAAATGTGATTGACTTTGTAGATTATCGGTTTTTGCTTTTTATTGGTAATTTGGCATAATATACTGAAGGATCTTTTGGAAGGCTTTGCTGTTTAATCTTGAGGGAGTATATGATGTGTTTTCTCCATCTTCTGCGTAATGTTTCATCAATCTCAAGATATTGTGATAGTGAGACGCTCATAGATTTTATTGTTTATCAGTATTAGATGGTTTAGTTACTTTTGAGTGCTTACTAATCTCATATAATGAAATATCTTCCATTTGCAACCCTGTTTCTGCACTTGGACATACATTTAGTGTGATTGATAGTCAATTGATTTTCTAATGTCTTTTGTGTATTACTGTGGTAGATATTTTTGTATTTTTTTGTGTTATTTTAATTTTTTCGCAGTATTGATGATAATGTTTATAAAATACAGTTAAAAATTTAGTTCAGCAGTCATCAGGCCAGAATATTTAATATACTTGGGAATTAAATAGTGAATAATGAAAAATTCTGTCTGGGATGTGTCTAGCGTTCGTTGTTTGTTGTAATATTTGTATGGCATCTTTTTGAATATTTATGATTTAATGTTTTTTCTTTTAAGTTATAGAAGGTATAAGAAAGTGTTTTTTTTGGTGAATGTGATTTTTGATGGTGTTGTTAGACTGTTTGTTCTGGATTTTATCTTTTTGGTTTGGGTGTTTCTTAAGTGGGGTATTATTTTAAGCAAGTATGATTTTTACCTTCTATATTTGATCTAAATTGATGGATTGCGTTGTTCTTTTTGTTTTATACTGGTGGGGTTACATTATTTTGGGTTTGGTTTTGTGTGTTTAGGATGTATTTGTATTAAGAGTACTAAATAGTATAGTATATGTCAGGTTTGTTGTACTGTTTGTAGTGAAGGATTAATTAAGATTGTGGTTTATGATTTTTAGACCGTGACTGGTTCGGATGGAAAATATGTTGGTTTTTTGCTGTTGGAGGTGGTAAGGATTGAGTTTTGCTTATTTTTAATGAGTAGTGATCTGAATTTATTAGAGGCTTTTTGTCAAATAGTATTTATTTAGGTTAGTAGGATTATATCTGCTATGAGTGACTAATTTTTTATCTCTGTAATACAGTTTTTTGTTTCTGTCATTTGGCAGATAGTGATAATTGTGTGCTGTATATGGTGGTTATTTTATTAGGGTGGATTAATGTTTGGTTTGTTGAAATAATGGTGGACCATTTGTGTAGTGAGTTAATATTGGAAAAATGTATTGTGTGTCTTGTGTTTGTTTTTCTAGTAATTTTTGGTGATTTATTAAATGATAGTTGACATTGAGTTGTATAAATAATATCAGTGCTCATTTTGTTTTCTTTGTAGGATGGTAGGATGATCTGGCTTAAGGACGTTTATGACAAATGATTCGTTGCTGTAAGAGAGTGTTTTGATTTGGATTGCTTCACTTATTGAGCTATGTTATACAGTGATGTGGTGTTATTTTTCGGTTGACTTTTGTTTTTTCTGGTAATTTTGCAGTATGTTTGAACTTGTAAATTGGTGTTTTGTGCTTGAATGGTAGTGTGTTTTTTTGTTGGTTTTTGTCAGTTAGGTGGCTCGGTGTTGTTTCCTCAATGTGCAAGATGTCGTCACTTGGTGGTTTCGTATTGTGGTGCTCATTTGTGATTGTGGGGTTTGTATTGAAGTCTGGGAGAAGATCTTTTGTTTGTTCCTGGATCTCAATTTTTGTATGGATGGTAGGATGGGAGTTCGGGTGGGAATGCATGGCTGATTGAAGGACTATTGAACTGTGTATATTCTTTAAGTTTTATTATGAGCAGTTTATGGAATATATTTGTTGAATGATTTCATGAAAGCTTTTTTATTCGAGGGTCTTACAAGGAATTTTTTTTAAGGCGTTCGTGTAGTTTGGGTATATATTTTCGTGGGGTTTTGTTGTTTTTGTGAGGATTCAAAGTGTATTTATTGTCTACGTTTTTTGCTGGAATCGTTGGTATGTTCAAGAAGATTCAGCTCTTATTGATTTTAAATGCGCACGATTCGAGTCGATTTACTATCTCTTGATGGTGAGCAAGGACACAGATATTGTTAAGTTGGGTTTTTATTTTTGATGGTAAGTACTTTTTGATTGTATTGAGGAGTTTACGCATTTTCTTTCAATTTTTTTTTTTGTTTTGATATTGTTTCTCTATTTTAATTAGCTATTGGTCTTTATATTTTGTTTGACTTATAGTTTTGAAACTGAGGTGTAAGTTATCTTGTTTGGGTAGATTTTTTTTGTCAATTGGATACAATTCTGGATTGCGGTATGAGGTATATTAGAGAATTTTAATATTTGCTAAAAGTTGCGAGAATTTTGGGTTTCGCGTGGGATTGTTTTGGTATTTGGTGTTGAATATGATGGTGATAGTTATAGTTATAGTGAATTTTTGTTAGGTAATTTTTTGTTTTTCGATTTGGGGGTTGTATATGGTCTTCTTCGATTGATTGGAGGGATGGAGGTTGATAGTTCTGGTTTTTTGTTGGTTGGTGGTGTTTTTTAGGCCTGAAATGTTCAGATGAAATATTGTGCAGTAATATGGTATGATTGATGATGTTTTATTTATGTTTTGTATGAAGTGAAGTGACTAGTACTTTTGCAAATCTATATTTAATTAATTAGTATTAGACGTATATCAGTTACATGTTTTTTTATCTCTGTAATTTCACAGTGTTTTGCAGATTGTGGTTTAATTGCCAACAGCACTAATTGGGTGTACCCTGCACTTAGTGCTGCTTGATTGAATGAAAAGGGTAGAAATTTGTTTTGAAAATACACTGGAATAAATCTTTTTTCTGATTTCCCACATGTTTCTCAGAAAAATTATGTCCTCGTGCAAATTAAAAACTTGGAATTCATTATTCCTCCCAAAAAACTCAAAAATTCTATCTTCAGTCAATGAGTTGTGTGAATCATTGTATATGTCATAAAGACCTTGTCTCTTCTTGAATAAGAGAAACCAGATCTTCTTCAGAGCTTTTGCATACTATATGCGAAGAAAACAATTTCGATGTTTGGCTTCTCGCTGAATATAATTTTTTGATTGGCTTTTGCCTTATAGCACCATTCCTGATCAGTAATTATTGTCTTTGGTTGCTTTCCATTCATGCTTTTCAAAAAGCTCTGAAGAGCACTCAAAAGTTTTCAGTTGTTTCATCATGTATAAAAGCACAACCAAATAATAGTATTGTGTTTCCCATGTCCCAGATACTCTAACAAATGGTGCAAAAGGCAGATTATATCTGTTTGTCAAAAAAAGTATGTGTCAAAACTTATACAATCGCCAAATTTGTAGTACCACTTCCTAGTCTTTCCATCAGTCCAAAAAAAATTCTTCACTTTTCTATTCTCATCAAGGATCAAACTTCATAGAAGAAATTGGATCTTCTTTCCTGCTTTTTTCTTCAAAAAATTCAAAACATTGCATCAAATCATTACTGCTTGTTTCTCTGTTTATTTGATGTTCTGACATTTGCTTATATCCTTTTTAGTGTAAGGCCAAAAGAGTTAGCACCCACCTCCTTAGAACAGATTAATATTACAATCATATTTCTTGTTGGAATATGGCATTCTTTCAAAGTCCTGATTAGAATCTTTTCTTCTGTCGAACATTTGTATTTGTGAGATTCTTAGAAATCTAGCCTCATCTGGAGGACTAGCTCATGATTGTGATCTAAATCTTCCTCGATATAACCCAATCGAATTCCTCTCACTGATTACAAGAAACACTGACTGTTAGATGAAGATATTGTGCAGTAATATGGTATGATTGAGATGTTACTCTTATGTTTTGTATGATATGAATTGACTAGACTTTGCCAAGTCTATATTTATATCTACATTTAGTAATATAACTAATTAACTATCAGTTACAGTTTTTTTATCTTGTAATACAGTTTTGATTTGTGTAATTGCCACTGACAACTAAGTGGTTACTCATTAGTGCTGTCTGATTGAATGAAAGGGTAGAAATTTTGTTTTGCAAATACATGGAATAAATATTTTCTGATTTCCCACATGTTCAGGAAGTCTATCATGCTAATTAAGACTAAAACTGGGTAATTACTTAGTTTTATATTACATTATATGAATTGTAAATATTCATACAGCTTTTATTTCATCTACAAAATTAACTTCTATTAATATTTTTTTTGAATTTCAAATTTTATCTTGCTGGAACCTTATGTTCAGCATCACTCTATTGATTTCCAACAATTCTCATGATTATCCTCCTTGCAAACAGATAATAGGTATTGTTTATAGTCTTATTTTTGCTTACCCAATTTTTTTCAAATCTTTTTTCTTTGGTTGATACTGTTCTCCTCATTTAATTACTATTTTATATGTATATTTTAAAACTGCATGTTACTGTTTTTTTCAAACATTTTAATATTTTATTTGTCAGTGTATTAGTGAAGAGACTGAAATAAAGTATAGTAAAGTACAGTTTTCTTTGAATGAAGAAATATACCGTTTTTTGCTTTTTTAAACCTGACTGTTCAAGATGAAAATATTTGCATAACATATGTATGATTGACGAATGTTCTACTTTATGTTTTGTATTGATATGATATGACTAGACTTTGCAATCTATATTTATTACATTAGCTATATAGACTATATAGTTACAGTTTTTCATCTCTGTAATTACAGTTGATTTGTAAGATTGCCAACAGCACTAAGTGTTACCTCACTTTAAGTGCCTGTTGATTGAATGAAGGTAGAAATTTGTTTTGAATACACTGGAATAAATCTTTTCTGATTTTCCCACCATGTTTCTCAGAGAAAAATTGATAGTCTTGCAAATTAAAAACTTGAATCATATCTCCCAAAGAAACTCAAATTCTTCCAGTCAATGAGTTGTGTATATATCATTGTATATGTTCATAAAGAAACCTTGTCTCTTCTTGAATAGAGAACCAGAATCTTCAAAGCTTTTAGCTATATGGAAAAGAAAAACAATTTCGATGTTTGGCTCCTTGAATATATGTTGATTGCTGCCTTATACCACCATCCTGATCAGTATTATTGTCTTTGTTCTTTTCCCATTCATCTCTGCATTTCAAAAAAGCTCTGCAGCCACTCAAAAAGTTTCATTGTTCATCATGTATAAAAGCACAAAACAAATCAGTATTTGTGTTCCTGTCCAATACTACTAAAACAAAATACGTGCAAAAGCAGATTTATATCGTTTGTCAAAAAATTGTTGTCAAAAACTTATACAATCGCAGAATTGTTAGTCCACTCCACTAGATCTTCCATCAGTCCAAAAAAAAAATTCTTCACTTTTTCTATTTCTCATCAAGATCAAACTCAGTAGAAGAAATTGGATCTTCTTCCTGCCTTTTTCTTCAAAAAATTCCAAAACATTGCATCAAAATGCATTACTGTTGTCTTGTTATATTGATAGTTCTGACATTTGCTATATTCCTTTTTAGTGTAACAAAGAAGTTAGACGACCTCTTTAGAACAGATATATTACAATCATATTACTTTTGCGGAAGTATAGCATTCTTTTCAAAGTCCTGATTAGAAATCTTTTTCTTCTGTCGGACATTATTTGTGAGAATCTAGAAATCTAGCCTCATCTGGAGATAGCTCATGATTGTATCTTAAATCTATCCTCGATAAAATAACCCAATCGAATTCCTCTCACTGATACAAGAACACATTTCATTCAGTCCTATGACTCATTTGTTTTCCTTTCAGAAGTAATTGTTTCATTCCTTCTTATCTGCAAATCCGATAAGAAACTCAAATTCTTCTTCGTCAATGGAGTTTGTGTATGATACATTGTATATGTTCATAAAGACCTTGTCTCTTCTTCTTGATAGAAACAGATCTCTTCAAGTTTTGAGATTATATGGAAGAAACAATTTCGATGTTTGGCTTCTGTGATATATTTTGATTGCTGGCCTTATAGACAATCCTGATCAGTAATTATTGTGCTTTGGTTGCTTTTTCATTATTGCTTTAAAAAAAGCATCTGAATGAGCCATGAATAGTTTCAGTTGTTTCATATTGTTAAAGACAACAAAAGTATTGTGTTCACATGTCAGTACTCTAACAATGGTGCGAAAAGGCAGATTATACTGTTTGTCAAAAGTTTGTGTCAAAACTTATACAATGAAATTTTGTAGTACCAGTCTAGATCTTCATCAGTACAAAAAAAATGTTTCACGTTTTCTATTTTCATCAAGATCTAAAACTCATAGAAGAAATTGGATATTTTCTGCTTTTTCCTTCAAAAAATTCAAAAACATGTGCATCAAATCATTACTGCTTGTGTTCTTTCTGTTAATGCTGTTCTGACATTGCTATATTACCTTTTTAGTGTAAGGCAAAGAGTTAGACCACCTCTTTAAAACAAGATAATATTACAATCTTATTCTTAGTTGGAAATATACATTCTTTATCAAAGTCCTGATATAGAAAATCTTATTCTTCTTGATCGACATCGTTATTATGTGAAGATCGTTAGAAATTAGCCTCATCTAGGAGGAGGGGCTGAGTCATTGATTGGTGATCTAAAAATCATAATCCTCAGATATAACCAAATCGAATTTCCTCTCACTGATTACAGAACACATTTGCATTCAGTCCCTATGAATTCATTTGTGTTTTCCTTTCAGAAGTAACTGTTTTTCCTCTCTTTTGCCAGATCCGATTCACATACTTGTTGCACTTTTGAACCTCTTAACTCTAACTAACTTCTCCATCTTTTTTTTACTTACTGTTTCCTAGCACTGTTGAGCATTGACAATAGAATCCAGCCATGTATGCCATAAAAATTTGAAGTAGTTCTTGCTGCCTCATCTATTTGATTTGAATTTCTGATTCAACTCTGGAATATAATTTTCTGTCTCATGCTCTGCATGTTTCCTTTGATGCTCCTGTTGTTCTTCATCTACGAACACTGTTCCAATATCATTCTTCCTGTTAGAAATTCTTCATATCAAACCAGGATATTTCAATAGTACTTTGCCTTTAATCACTAGACTGAATGAACTTCTTTGCCTTGTAATTAAAACATTGGACCCTATAAATTTTTTACATTATTTGAAAATTTATCATTTATATCAATCTTAATTACGATATGAACCATGAGCATTATAATCATGAAAAATTATACCTCCAATAGATTCCTTGTAGATTGAACAAAATTCTAGAGACAAAGGTTGTACAGAATCGAACTTGAGCTTCAAAATCATTTCTGGAATCACCTCAACATATTTTTTTGCCATCAATGAACAAGTCTGCTCACAGAATTCCACACTGAGCTTCAAACATTCATTTCTGCGAATCACCTCCACGACCACTATTTTTTGCCACCCCTCCCCATCAAGACAGTCGCATTAGCATCATCTCTACATTTTGTTCAACCTGACACTCATGTAAAATTCAACAAATGATTGTTTTTGATTTCCTTTTTCTATAATCTTAATGTTTTCTAAATGATATATACAAAATAATAATTTTTAATATCCTTTCATTCACCAAAATATTATAAAACATTGAAGTCAAACATTTTTGCTGCTCTTTCTGCACATCGAATTTCTGCCAAAGAATAAATCAGTATTTTTTAAAAAAGCAATTTCAAAAAAATGAAGGAAGAAATTAACTAATTTCAATAGTAGTAACAAGTTAAAATTACCTAACCAAATTGGCATCTTGGTATGGTTGTGAAAGAAATATAATATGTTCCGATTAGACTAATGATTATGAAGTAAATTATATCCTGCTTAAAATATATCTAATTAAATTAAACCAAATCAAAAATAAAACAATATACGATATTCTGACAATGGTATAACATTACATCACACCTGAAATCTTGATCCAATAGCTGATAGACACTTGGTTTGATGTATCTTCTTCTGCATAGTTCATATCCTGTCTCTTCCTGAAAAAAAATTAAAACAATCTAAAATATGTACAAAAAACATCAAATTCTGCTGAATAGTCAAAAATATATATACCTAACTATCTTCTTATCAAATATGAATTCTTTCATTTCCATGTTTTACATTTCTCGATAACAGCTATTCCTTTTCCTTGTCAATTTCTGAATTCTCTTTTGAGTAGTTTCCTACATGATTATAATAGAATAGAGCAAGATTATTGTTAAATTCTAAATTTATTTAAATGTTCTAAAATTTATGTTTCTTACCAGTTTTTAAGTATTCACCTTTGCCATCTTCAAGCATATATGATCTCATCGGTATATATATAATATTCTTGCTCCAGTAACCAGATCCTGTTATATTATTAAAAAAAAAATTGAACTTAATCTCGATGTTTGTTTCTTATGATAATTCTAAAATCCACACTCCTGACCATACAATTAGTCACAAGAAATAAATGTAATTTTTTATTCTTCTAATTAACCTTTCATCTTTGATATTTACTTCTTCTCAAATGTTTTTGTCTCTCTTCTCTTAAACCTTCCAAAATACCTGCACAACATATGTTTTCTTTCTAAGTTAATTTAAACATATCAATGAAATAAAAATTATATGGACAAATGTTTTTTTTTCCGTTCTTACCTGACTGTGCAGTACTTGATCGTGTACTACTTTTCTTTGCATCTATTATAAATGATCTTGTCCTATTGTAATTTTTGCTCAATTAATTGTAAACCTTTGAATGAGATTTTCTGATTATAATTCTGATTTCAATATTGAAATAAACAACATAAAAAATTTATGTTTTTTTCACCTGATTGTGAAATTTTTTTGTTTAAATCCAAGTCAATCAACTGTTGTTTTTTTCGCTGTTTCTGTATACATAGAATTTTCAAAAATTAGTAATTTTTTTTTAATGAACAGTTGTATGCATAACCTCATTAAATTATATAAACATATAAGTCTGTTCTTACCTCCAACAAAACCTTTCAAATTCTCATCTGTCAAACCTGTGAAAACAAAGCATAAGTATATTTCAGTACACTTAATTATCAAACATTTAGCAATCAAAACAAAGAACATATTATCAGTACACTTGATGAGTACACTTGATGATTTCATTTTGACTTGTATTGTAATTTTTTATCTCATATAGTTTTCATATGATATTCTGAAATTCCTTCCAATCAGTTTCATATGAAATAAATTGTCTATTTTCTGAATTCTCTGAATGATTTCTGTTTTGAGTTTTCAAATTTTTGATTATGTAAAGTTTTAAGTCTTCAAACTGGACAATAATCCTTAAATACAGTAGTCTTTGTGTGTTGCTTGGTGATGTGAATCAGGGCCATCAAATACAGTCTATCTTATTGTAGTACAAATATATTGACAATTGTATCTCTGAATAATTTATTTGAAGCTTGAGTTAGTGGATGGATGGTAGTTGAACTATAATTAAAATTTGTTCTGATTTTCTTTTCCTATGAAATTCTGAATTTGTTCCAATAAATTGATATGCAATATGAATAGAGATCTTAAGTCCACAAGAAGTTAGTTGAAAACAAAAAAGTGCAATACTGTATCTAACCTGTTGATTCTCAAATGAGTTATGAAGTACTGTATATTATGTGAAAGTTTATGTTGTGGATTCATATGAAGATTATGTTAATAGTCTGAAGTAAATTCGAATTTTGCAGAGTATAAGTTTTCAAATTTTTGATTATGTTAAGTTTTTAAGTCTACAGTCTGGACAGTAAATCCTTGAATGTTGCTTGCTGATATGTATCAGGGCCATGTGATTGTTTTCTTATAGTCATTGTGTGTTGCTTGCTGATATGTATCAGGGCCATGCGATTTTTTTTTTGAATTTTGTAGTTGTGTTTTCCTAGTCATTTTATATGTGAACCTTTGCTCCTTTGTTTGAAAGCTTTGAGTTAGGAGGTTGATGGTAGTTGAACTATAATTAAATTAAAATTTGCTATGATTGACTTTTCCTATTAATTTCTGAATTTGTTCCCAATAAATTGATATGCAATATGAATAGAGATCTTAAGTCCACAAGAATTTAGTTAAAATACCAACAGTGCAATCCCTGTAACTAACATATTTGATTGTCAAATGAGTGATGAAATTCTGTCTATTATTTGATAGTTCTATTGTAGATTCATATGAAGAATTTTGTCAATAGTCTAAAGTGTTGTGCTATTGTAGATTCATATGAAGATTCTATCAATTGTCAAATGAGTTATGAAGTACTGTGTATATAGTGTTGTGCTATTTTATGCTTCTTTTACATACGCAGTATAGAGGATTGATGGATTAATGCAATTTTTTGCCTCTTCACAGGAATCCCATGAACTTGAGTCATTTGTGAGTTATTTTTTTCAAGATTCAAAGAAGGAAGTTCAGAAGATTCAGAACAAGAATTAGAAGAGTGTTGATTTCAAGAATTAGGAAGTTCAGAACAAGATTCAGTACCTGTTGATTTCATATTCCTCAGATCTTGAATTTTGTTTGCAGATTCTAAATCCTTCGTTTTTTTGCAATCTTCTCCTCCACCTCCATCTTCTTCTTCCTTGTTCGATCTATTGCTCTGATTTTTCTCTTTGGAAGCAAAGTTGCTTTTTTTGCTTTAATGATCAGATCACGTGCCTATGCAGAGCATCTTCTTGGTTCTCAAGTTTTCTTCAATAGGCAATGTGGTCACGTGAATTCTCTCTGTCAGTTTTGATGTGGTTGTAATATTGGATTTGGCTCATGTTTTAATTTTGGGCTTCTTTTTGTTTTGGGCTTTTATTGTATCCAATGGGTCATGAATAAGATTATATATATATTTTTTAAAGTATTTCTGTGAAAAATCTGAGACTCTTTGATCGAAATCTTATGATAAAAAAACAACAGATTAGACACCAAATTTTCTGTCGACTGAGACAGATAGACAGTCCCTTTTTTTTTTACCTCGAATTTTTCCTTTTCACCAACCGCCGCTCGATTCAACTCACACGTCGCACCACAGCCCGCGAAAACCAAAAACATAAACAAACCATTCCTAGTACACTCCTCGGCACACGTGCGCGGCCACGATTCTCCGATGAGTGGGCCATACATCCCCTACTCCACTCCTCCGACTGAAACTCGGCCAGAAGCTTACCATCCCTGGCCCACCCAGGAGCCCTCCACGACGTCCACTGACCAGTGGGCCCCTAACGCCCACACATCGTGGGCTCCGTCGTGTCATAATTGTATCCTTCCTCTTCCATTCCACTCCGAACTCCCCTTCCGCCACAGATCGACCCGACCCGACCCGACCCGCGCCCCGCCAATTTGATTTGCATTTCCTCCTCTTCCGCGCACGACCTCCGCCGCCGCGGTCGCCGCGGGTCTAGCCGGGGATGCCCCGCCCCACGCCAGGAAAGCCGGTGGCGGAGGCCGCGCAAGGGCCCCGGAGGACGCCGCCGCCAAGGTAACCGAACGCCGAAGCTGCTTCGATTTAGTCTCGTATTTTTTATATTTTCTCTCTCGTTCCTTCGGGCAACGCCTCGGAAAAAACCCGGGGATTGCTATGATGTGCTGCGTCTTCTTCGCGCCCGTTGTCGTCGACGGATGTTGGACGTTTAAAACCCTAGCGGCGGATGCGATTTCGCTCAGTATCTCCGAGCAAACACTGCTGCTTCATGTTTGCTTCGTTCAACTGTGTTATTTTGCCCCTTAGTTGTTCACCCTTTCTTCTTATTTTTATTCTGTCGGATTTAAGTGCAATATCCCTTGGATTCCTTTCCCGCTTGCAATGGATAATGATTTGCTCCCTTTTCTTCAAATCATAGTGTTACTCTATTTGGATAATCGACCATCCCTGATTTTGCTGTCTAACTACAGAGTTTGTCAAATTTCATTGTAATATCTACCAATCTATTGGATATTCTAAGCCTGGGGTTGCCTTCCACGGACCATGTGCACGCACTGAAGAGTTCCTCTGAACAATTTGCGCTGAAATTTTCCCCTCCACTTCTTTAATTTTTTTAAGAAGAGCTTAATATGTAGTTTGCATACGAAAAGTGACCAGTTACTTGGTCGGTTGCAGAAAAACGAGAAGACAACAAGAGGAGGAAACGCAGGCTTCTCCTAGTTAGTGTTTCTTTTCCTGCCCGACTTGAAATGCAAACATTTACCATTTCAATGTGTATGGATCTCTTTTGGTTTCCAGAGAATCGCAGCAGACTCAGGCCTCGAGAACCGCCAAGGAAAACGCAGAAAAGGTCTTTTGCGATCCCTCTTCGACTGAACTTCCACCCAGGAAGCTCAGACAGCTTAAAACGTTCCAGCGGTAACTAAAAACAAGGAGAATAGGTAAATTTGCTGCAAGCTTTTATACAGCATATTTCTCTATGGTTATTTGCAGTTGTATTCAGTAATTCATTCTAAGTCCTTATATCATGCATTCCTTGATTTGCAGCACACAAAAAACAGAAACTTCAACCATTCCATCCAATGCCAAAAGAAGGACAGTGAAGAGTTTGTATGGTACCGGACTGGTGCTGAAAAAAACATAGCACAATATTTGTTCAAGTGCATTCAAACGCTTGTTTGTTGCCCCTTTTCTAAAAGCACTCAATGTTGATCACCTAGTTGTTCACCTTTCAGTTCTTATTTATGTTAGTTCATGCACAAATTATACATTTAATCTTAGCTACTAAATATGATTCTCTTGCTTGTTCTGTGGCATGACAAGCACACCCGCATCTAACAAAGAGGAACGATTTTGAGAACTGCTGTCCAGTTTTCACAATAAAACTGCCAATTGTAAGACTGTCTGCGGACAAATGTAAAAATAAGTACACCTCTTTTTTGTTGTCCCGTTTCTATTTTATTACCTCCATTTCTTCATTTTGTTTGATATTTTCTGTTATGCGTTTTCAGGTAACCAGGAGTTTCCAATGTAAGAACAAAACATTAAATTACTCTTCTGCGTATTGCACGCCTTTTTGCTCCCTTGCTTGAAAACAACTTCCACTCCAAGAAGCAGATGCTAGAAAAAAGTGTTGAGCACAATTAAAGGTATTATCATAGCTTAACAGTTCCCTTTTGCACTAGTTTCTTTTGTTGGTTCCTATCCTAATTCTGCAACAGCCACACCGGATCATAACTGACTTGAGTTCCTCAAGCTCAGTTAATAATGATGACGATTACTGGTTGTTAGCTTATTGTTAAAGCATGTACTAATGTTCTTTTTCAAGTGTGACTATCTAAATTGTATTTGAAACATTGATAACTGCAGAACATCCATTGTTACTTCCACAGAAGTGTAAAAGTGTCCACTATGATCCTCTGCCTCAGCGTGCTGCAGGAGTGCTCAAAGGTCTTACTACTCGTACTTTGTCCAACTTGTACACACTGTTTGACTGTACCTAAATAAAGCAAGGAAGTTTTGCAAGAGAATATCATACAGTCTAGTAGGTCAATCTTCTGATCAACAGGAATACAAGTGATAGTAGTGCAAGCTCCTTCAGAGGATTGCCACTCCTAGTTTGATATGATCGATTAACTGACTTGGGAGGTCCCTCAAGCTCAGTTTTTAATAATGAATGAGCGGTTTACTGGTTGGTAATTGCTTTATTTGTAAAAGCATGTGGACTATATGTTCTTTAGTGGAACTATCCTGAATTTTTGGTTTATTTGAAACAGTGATAACTGCAGAACATCAATTGTTGACTTTCCACAGAAGTTGTATAAAGTGGTCACTGATGATCCTCTGCTGAGCTGCTGCAGGGGAAGGAGTTGCGTCAAGGTCTTACTACGGTACTCGGGTTGTCACTTGTGAACACGCTGTTTGATGTACCTGAAAATAGAAGGCCCAAGGAAGGTTTGCAAGAGGGAAGTTAGTCATAGCAGTGCTGTAGGTCAAAGGGGCTTCTGATCAACAAATGACAGGTTGAATAAGTAGTGCAGCTCCTTCAGAGGATTGCACTCCTAGTTTGATATGGAGGGCAAAAAAGCAACGGAGCATACCATGCCCAGCCTATGCAGGTGGTTGCGGGGATTGTCTTCTCGAACTTAGGTGTTTTTGTTTAAGGAGAACTTTTATTTCTGATTTACTGGATAAAAGTCAATTCAGTGGTCAATAAGGAAACAGAGCAGGAGTTGGGAGGGCTCTAGATGTTCCTGCTTCACTGAAATCCCGGTGAGTGAACAATGAAACATCACGAAATCAGCTTGCCAGAGGACTCCAATGATAACTAACATATATTGTCCAACTGCTAGGAGAGTTCAAAGTGGAGCTTTAGATCTTTTCAGCAGCATTGGTTGATGGTCCAGCCAGTCATATGTTCGTGGACGTGCTTGAGCTAACTTCTGGACTGACTGGGAAGCCCAAATGGTTATGTGGCGGGCCCTTACGGAAAAGAGAGACAAGAAAGAGCATGAACGGCTCTAGTTATAAGATCTTTGATTGTTGACATGTGGTTTTGAGGTAAGTAACATTATGTTTAAAAATTGCAATAAGCTGCCTCTTGTAAGAGCTGATGCTAGGGATTGTCAGTCACATAATCTACACGAGTAATATAACCGTGTGGAGTTGAAGACATTGATCATCGTTGATTTCTTGAGGTTGTAGATGTGCCAGGGAATCCCCTGATACCAGAAAATGTATCACACAACAAAAGAAAAAGAACTGTATATCTAACCTAGATGCAGCTAGCTTAATGTGCCTGGTAGTGGTTAGAACTTTATAACTTCACATAATCAATATATTAGTTTATGTACACCAGGGATGTTGGTTGGTGGTGCCAGTTTGCATAATCTGGGGTTCAACAGCACCATTGAACTAACTTTATATTTCAAACTTGGTAATTCCTAATACATTGCTTTTCATTTAACCATAAATGCAGGTTGATATAAATATTCACATGTCTTTCTTCGAGGTATTCCCGTGGAGACTGTTTGGTTCGGAGGATTGCCTGTGGCTACTTAAGCTTAAAACATTGCGCCACAACATAGTTCCTCTATAGGAGCGCCTGCCGCCGGCATGCGTGCTGAGTTTCAATGTCTGCACTACCATTTCGTGAGTATACAGCATCCAAAATCTGGTACCCCTTAATCTGGCAGTGAAAGCTTCCAAAACAATCGTTAAAAAAGCCAGAATCTTGCTCCAAAGACATACATTGCTTATTGGTCGTCGCCTGGTAGTGGTAAAACTTATGACTTCAATCAATATATTAGTTTATGTACACCAGGAAGTGTGTGGTTGCCAGTTTCATATCTGGGTTCAACACACCAATGAATACTTTTAAATATTTCAACACTGGTAACTGTCGCTAATACCATTTGCTTTTCATTAAAACCATAATGCGGTTGATATAATATTCACATGTTTTTTTGAGGGGTATTCCCTGTGGAAGCTGTTGGTTCGGAGGAATTTGCCTGTGCTACTTAAGCTAAAGATTGGCCAACAATAGTTCTTTGAAGGAGCGCCTGCCGCGGCATGGTGCTGAGTTCATGTCTGCACTACCATTTGTGAGTATTACAGATCCAGAAATCTGGTCCTCTTAATCTGGCAGTGAATGGCTTCCAAAACATGTTAAAAAGCCAGATCTTGGTCCAGACATATCATGGCTTATGGTGCTGCCAAGAGTTGGGAATAGTGTTCTGGTTACGAAGATTCCATTGGCGACATGTCTGATGCGGTAATTAAGCGGTGGAATTTTCTGGTTGATTCTGGCTTTGTATAGTAGATTTGGATTTAAAATCTTGTTTCCTTTTAATTCATTATTGATTGTACAATTGCTATCTTGGATGCTATATATGTTATCGGATAGAAAGTATCGGAGACGTAAACATGGAAAGGAAGGCTGCTGGGAACTCAAAAATTAGCAGGGCCTGCTGCAAGTAGTCGGGAGGATATACATTTCTAGTCTGTTATATGATCAATATATAGTTTAAGCTATTTCCTAGTATTCAGGTCAAGTTTGTATTTTACTATACAATACTGTATCATATTCGCTCTTTCTTCGTTAAGTTAAGATGTTACCTGTTATATGAAAGGGACCAATTTCTGTACTAGCAGCAATCATCGGTGATTTCTTGCAGGTGTGGAGAATGTGACCAGGGAATCCCCGTGATACCATGAAATGTACACACAAACAAATACGGAAAAAAAGAAACCTGTAGGATACCTAATGTCAGCTCCAGCTTAATGTGCCTGTATAGTGGATCAGACTGTATGAACTTCCACATATCAATATATTAGTTATGCTACCACCAGGATGTGCTGCGTCCGGTGCCAGTTTCATATTCTGGGGTCAACAGCACCATTTGAATACCTACTTTATATTCAAAACTGGTAACTTCCTAATACCATTGCTTTCATTTAACCATAATGAGAACCAGAGTTGATATAAATATTCACATGTCTTTCTTCGAGGTATTCCCGTGGAGACTGTTTGGTTCGGAGGATTGCCTGTGGCTACTTAAGCTTAAAACATTGCGCCACAACATAGTTCCTCTATAGGAGCGCCTGCCGCCGGCATGCGTGCTGAGTTTCAATGTCTGCACTACCATTTCGTGAGTATACAGCATCCAAAATCTGGTACCCCTTAATCTGGCAGTGAAAGCTTCCAAAACAATCGTTAAAAAAGCCAGAATCTTGCTCCAAAGACATACATTGCTTATTGGTCGTCGCCCAAAGTGGGAATAGCTGATTCTGTTACGAAGATCCCATTCCGAACATGTCTGATGCGGGTAAATATGAATTTCTTGTGACTTTCTGGCATTTGTATATGTAAGATTTATGGATTAAAATCTTGTTTCCTTCTTTAAATTCATATTGATTGACATATTGCCTATCCTGGATGCCTATATATGTTATGGATATAAAGTCAATTCGGCAGACGTAAACTGCGAAAGGACAGGGGCTGCTGAAGGGAACTCAAAATTAGCCAGCGGCCTCCTGCAGAGTCTGGGCAGATATACATTCCTAGTCTTTATATATTCAAATATTAGGAGCTATTTTCTAGTATTCAGGTCAAGTTTGTCTGCTTGTACTACCATATGTCCATATCTCGCTTCTTCGTAGTATAAGCAGTTATCCCTGTTATATGAAGGGAACAATTTGTACTAAGCAGCAATCAGCTCAATAAAGCGGAAGGTCTTCACCAAACTCTAAATACCTTGCCAACGAGCAATCTAGCTGAGCAGCGACAAACCCTGCTTTGGACCTGAAGTGCTGCGTCATACCTGCCTGTGTTTCTATTCCTAGACCTTCTTCCTCCTCTTACTACATTATTTCGTATCATTAGCAATCTTCCTCCTCCAGCAGCCCCTAGCCCCTCTGACCAACCCATCCCTGCCATCCACCATATAAAACTTCAAGCCTGGAAGAGCTCTTCAAACAGCTGGGTAGCAGACTGTGGCAAGTAAAGATTTATATCCATTCTAGGAGGATGCCATAACACAAGTGATGCAAGGGCTGAGCTATACCCTGGCTATGGCCTCATTCCAACAGCACTAGCCGCAGCACAGCAATGTCTTTGGCATCAGTGCTAGGGGCAGATGAAGATGCGTGTGGTTGCGCTATTCTACCACAAATGAGACCTTCCTCAGCATTTTTGGATGCAAAGAAAACCATCCATGGTTAATGTTGCGACAATTTTTTTCAAGGACGTGAATTCTCTTGAGAGGGAAGGAATGGCTTGTGTCAGACCACATGATGGGGAGGCACAGAAGTGCTATTATGCAGTTTAAATGATATGAAGCGTTTTCTTGTGGAAAAAACTGCCGAGCTGTTGTCAACAAATGCACTATGGCTCTCCAATGCACAGCAATGCCTTGAAACCAAATTATGCTCTATTACACCATACTAGGATAGTGGCAGAGGTACAAAAAAAATTCTTTGCTCTCTTGTACAGGTTTAAAAACGCATCTCTTCTGAAAGAACAAGCAAGTCAACTTGTTCAACTGGCTGGCCTCCGGCAATCATTGCCTACTGAATGTGGAGTTGTAAAATCTTACAGACCTTCAGCAGTACGCCCATGAGCCTAGCTCGTGCGTTGAACAGTGCTGGAAGACAACTACAGTGACAGTACGAGCATCGGAATATATTGAAGCCATTTTTCCTAGTTTTAACTTTTAGAATTGTAGTCATGTTAAGTGCTTGCAAGTTATTCTACTATAGTTTAGTCCTTCCTAGTTTAAGAGTGAGCTCCTGTTTATAAAGGGGACAATTTTTGTACTAGTACTCAGCCGCTTAGAAAACCAATGCAGGACAAAGCTTGCTAACCTCAGGGCCTGGGTCTACACTGCATGTTTTTGGCTTTTCAAATATTCCTTCTTGTTGCCAATGTTGAAGTTTTCTTATGTTAGATTTTTTGATTTTTTTCAGTTTTCTCTTTATAGTTGATTACAATGCTACATCTCTAGTCTAGTTATTAAAGCAAGCATAAATTTAAAATAGAATGATCTATAAAAGAATTGTGTGATATTTGCCTTGTGTTGGTTTTGTTACTTGCTTGCTGAGAAGCTGCACTCCTTAGTTTTATAATTCTTGCTACGGGGTGGCTGACAATGCTCGGATAGTTGGTTGACCATGTCATGAATTTATATGGGAAAAAACCATATGGAACGTTATTTAATTTATGAAAATGTATCTGATGCAATACAGTATCCACTGTATCATTGTGTTTTTTTAATAAAAAGTCTGTATCATTCGTTGATTCCTTTTTTTTAATAAAAGCTGTAATCGATCGTGTTAATTTTCCTGAATTTCAGGGCCTTTTACATTTGTTATCACTGTTTACCTTGTTCAGTTTGACTAATAAAGTAATAATCAACATGTTTTCCTATTCGTAAACAGGTTTATTCTCATGCATTACTGGGGGATGAGGTTAGAACTGCAAAGCTGAAAGATTACAGCAATAGAGAAAAAGAAAGAGAGCTTACGTAAAGAATGGCAGAATCTCAATGTTCTGGCCGACGCAGAACCAATGACGATGATACACAATAGCTCTGCAGTGAATAAACTGAAAGTGCCAAGATCTGCGAGAACTTGAAAATGGTCAAAGCATTAAGCAGCCAGCACCGGAAATGTGCTGTATGGACCGCAAGGGAGGTGTTCATACAGATATTGGTAGCCTGATGAAGCTGCAGGGAAACTTGAGTCTGTCTTAATGGGGCAAATCAATCCAATCAAAGGGATGCCCACATAATATGGATATTACTTGTTCTCCAAGGGGGAAAACAGACCATTCTATCTGCCACAATTAATGGCGGGGAGAGGAGCATGGGCAATGGCTTTGGGAGGAAGCATTTAAATTAAATAACTTTCTCATGTTAGGATCATCTGGAATCTTCTGGATTGTTCAAAACGCAGTTAGGCGACGTATGGCTTGCCCTCTTCCAGTTCTGCCAAAACAGAGGAAATAAACGCAAAACCAGCATGAGGACTAACAAATTTACCATATCTATTGAGCCAAAGAATGATCACCAATTCAAAGTGATGCACATAATATGGGATAATTACTTTCTCCAAGGGGGAACGACATTTATCTGCACAATTAATGGGGGAGAGGAGATGGGCAATGGTTTTGGGGGGAAGAATAATGGTAAATCTTTCATGGTGGTAGATCATCTGA
Source organism: Microglena sp. YARC (assembly GCA_022414725.1). Taxonomy (NCBI): domain Eukaryota; kingdom Viridiplantae; phylum Chlorophyta; class Chlorophyceae; order Chlamydomonadales; family Chlamydomonadaceae; genus Microglena; species Microglena sp. YARC. Next base: position 6,062 of record JAJSRW010002600.1, on the reverse strand, counting down.
ATCTTCTGATTGTCAAAGACGCAGTACGGCGCGTGATGCTTGCTCTTCCGTGCAGGGGAATTCGAAAACCAGCATGGAGCCTAACAAAATTTTTCATATCTATTGAGCCAAAGATGATCACCATTTGGGTTGAGGGAAATAGACAGAGGTTGGTGCATTGTGGGGATATTTCCGACGTGAAGATAGTCAGCAAATTGCATGGATATCGGATGAACATGCAGCAAAAGAGTTTAGACATTATTAATATGAACAGTCAAACAGGTAATTAGTTATTCTACCACTTGTCCATGGAATGCATCTGTCATGTTTCTCATCTCACACAACTGCCCTATGTTGTCAGGTTTCTCATCCTATTCACGATAATGCTTTTATCTAACAAATGAGCACAAGAGAAAGCTCAAGGAAGAACATGGTCAGTAAAAAAATACTGATGTCTTTTGTAATTTGTTCTCACTTACTGATATATATTGTTCATTTCATATGCAGGAATTGAGCCTTGGACATTTGAACAGAAACTTGGTGAGGCTGTGTTTATCCAGCAGGATGTCCCCACCAAGTCAGAAATTTGAAGGTATGCTATGACAGACATGGAAGCAGTTTCCAACTGTCCATTACCATTGCTGTTAATACCATGTGTTGAATTAAAATGGACAATCTTATCTGTGGTATTATTCTTTTTACCACCTGCTTTTTTTTTTCCCTTTTATTGGACAGTCATGTATAAAGGTTGCACTTGACTTTGTTTTTCTTCTCCGGAAAATGTGCAAGAGTGCATCAAGGCTGACAGAAGAATTTAGTCTGCGCATTGAGCACTATGATGGACCAGTATATGATATATTGATAAACTAGAGCGTTGAAGTGCCTCCACTCACACGGTATTATCGCAGTTGCTAAATGACTCTTCTGCACACATATTTGAATAATTTGACAAACTGTGATAGCTCAGCACTATGTGTTAAATCGAATTAGTTTATCCTTTTGACATCATATTAATTGAACCCTGTTGAATATGATCAAGGTTTAAGAAGATAGCTCTAATATGCACTAATCAAGCCCATTGACGATATCCAGGCAAAAGTTGCAATGATAAGGTTAGTGCGGACAGCTCTGCATAATTGTGATTTTTTTTTTTTTTCAAACCTTAAGGGGGCCGTCTTGTTACAGAATATATGTTCTATCACCCCCCACAAACACACGCACAACACAGAGAGAGAACCAAAAAGGACATATTTCTGTGCATTGCTAACAATTTTCCATGCGGTACTGACTTCAGTTTGATATGCGAGTGAAACGTATTAAGTATCATACTTTTTTCTGTCATCTCTTAGTTTACTCGGTTTATGTGTGCTGCTTAAGCTTCCAAAGCTTGCCAAATTTTACATGCCCACTTGCACACCTTCCTTAAGGGCATAAAGTAACGCTGCAAGCTGCACTGGTGTTTTTTCTATTCTGCTTTCCTACTGCAATGCTACCCAAGATTTTTTGTTGCAAGGCTGCTTTTGTCTGAATATAGTTAGTACTGGTGTTAGTATTTTGTGTACTGCGGTTCCATGTATCAAAACTGTTTCAAGGGAAATTCAATGCAACGTCCATTCTGCAGGCCAAAACTGTTTGCCCACAAAACATTTCTGGTAAAATAAGATTGCTCTTCTGAAAGAACAAGTTCTGTACCTCTAGGTGCTGTTGAAAAGCAGGATCTGCTTAAATATTAGAACAAGTTTTGCTCTCCAAAATTCACCATTTTTTTACGTAAACGAAAACACTATTTCCTGGTTCTGACACCTCTTTCCATGATTAATCAGGCTAGGATTATTCAAACCTTTGGTTGGGTAAAATGATATATATTTATCTTGATGTGATTGGATGTTGCAATGACAATAATCTTGCATTCTACCAGGACAAAGGATGAAGGGGAAGAGGAGGCGTCTGCCCCAAGTGTTAGTTAACCTGCAGAGGAAAATCACCAAAATTAGCCTGCACAAGGCCATGTGCTGGAGTCCAATATGCATGATTTCTGCGGAGGCATGTTTGTAGTTTAGAAACGGTTCTTCTCGTGATAGGGTGATGGCTAGTGATTTTTTTGCAGCAGGTTTGTGGAGCTGGTTATCATTTTAGCTCTGTACCATCATATACGGAGACGATAGCTTTAACTACAGGACGGTTGATTTTGTTACTTCATCATTGAGTTGTATGGAGTTTACCCTTGATTTGATAGCAGAGATGGATGGGGGTGCGTCCTTGATCTTTTTTTTGCTTGCTAGCCGACGAGTAACAATCATTTGTGCTACTGTAGTTTGTAACTTTGTATTACTTGTGTACAATGGGCATTTCATGGTCGTTAAGGGCTCAAAGCAATTGTATTGTGGAGTCAGTCAGATGGCCGTTGAAGTATGTCTCGGAAATTTGTACATGGTGATGAGAAAGCTTATGTCTAGCAGAGAACAAATATCTAATGTACTACAATGATTTTTTTTAGATAATGCAATGTACTACAATGATATATTTTATCATCTCATCTGATGATTACATGCGTATATTACTTGGTGGAAGCCAGGAATAAAAGCTTGAAACCATCGTGATGTTCCGGGACTATTTCCTGCTTGATGCCTTAGATTGCGCTTGCTCCGTGTGCCTCTTGTAAAATGCCCATGGACAATCGAAGGGATTAACAACGATAATACTTAGGCATATAACATAATATAATTAGGGATTGATAGATAGATGAACCTTAATTCTGAGCCTCAGTGAGAGTCCGGATAAGATATCCCAAATTAGCCAGCGTCCAGATAATGTCTCATCTTATCCGCGCGCCGACTTGACTGCGGCCGGACCCTTCCTCCAATTCTTTCCTTGCTCGATCGTCGTGTTGCCGTCCCGTCGATCGGTTGATTTTCTCTACAAAACACCCATCTTGCTTGTCTTTTTTTTTACTGTTAATTAGTGGTTGTATTTTGTAAGACATGCTAATCTTTTAATACTGCTGCTAAAGCTACATCGGGCTTCTAGGAATCACGTTTTGTGGGACGGAGGGAGTAGTCTCCTCTCTGTCGCCGTGCCTATGCTCGGGCCTCGCCCTCATTTTTTACGAATAGTTGTATTAAGAAAAGATAAAATGTTAAATTTGATAAAAATAAGATATTATAGTTTTCTTTGGTTTTGTATTGGTATATCTGGTATGGGTGTAAAATAAACTTATTTTGGGACTTACTCTAATAGCTAGCTAGTACAGTAAGTACTACTAACATGTAGCAATCCATCGTCCCGTTGTTATCACTGCGGTAATTACTATGGACGGCGAGAGCGCGTGTTGATTAACCAGTTACATGGGAGACTGACTAATTATAATTAACCAGCTAGTATAGTTTTGCATCTGGGGCTGACCAGCTGCATTTCTCCTCTTATTATTCTGCTTGACCCGGATCAGAGGCGACGGCCGTGACTGTGACGTCCATATGGCCAGAATGCAGCCACCGGCCGGATATATATAACTCGATCCTGACCGTCCATACACGCGAATCAACCATAATAAGATCATACTACTCTATCTCTCTCTTTGTTGTACTACACTTTGATTTGATCTTTTTTAAGTCAAAATTCTTTATATTCAATTAAATTTATATAAAACATAATAATATTTTTATACCAAACAAAGATACTATCAAATATATTAAGTGTTATATTTAATAGATATAATTTGGTGTTGTAAGAATTATTATATTTTTATAAACTCATTAAACTTAGAAAAATTAACTTAGAGAAATTAAAGCATCTTATATATGAAACCGAGTGAGTAATAAATATATAGGAAGTACTACTCCATCTTTACCTATCTGAAATTAGGTCCATTTGAATCGTAGGAATGAAAAAACAGAGTAATAGAAAAAACACAGGATAGGAATACAATTTTAAAACAGAAGATTGTAAAACATAGGAAAAACAATGAATGGCCGTTTGATTGGACCACAGGAAAAACGCAAGAATCAGATGAGAGAGATAGGCTCAGAGGAAATGTTCCAAGTGGTTAGACCTCTGGCTAACTTTTCTCCAAAATGTGCATAGGATTACCCATTTCTTAGAAATTTTAAAGGATTGGATATAATTCAATCCTTTCAAAGGCTTTCATAGGATTTTTTTTTCCATAGGATTGAAATCCTCTAAAATTCATATATTTTTTCTACAAATAAAAGGGGCCCTTAGTGGTGGTGAGTGCGTACGTATACATCGATCATCCAGGAGATGGTGATGTATTGTGATGTGTATGCACGCAAGGCTGTTCTTGGTAAAAGACGTGTCTATTACTGCAGCAGCATCTGTCTCAATTGACAAAGATTACAATTAATTACTACCTAGCTACTTAGGGATATCACGATTAATTATTCACTTGCTTATTTAATTTAATTTTCTCCTGGTCATTAGCTTGTTGTTTTCGCGTTAGCGATCGATATATATTGATCCATTGATTCATGGAACTCATCATCATATGTTCAATCATAGCTAATGTATGTATGGTATAAGATGGAATCAAGGAGGTCGATTGACAGTCACCTGAGTTCATACCTGCATAGACACGTGTAAGTGCTCATCTTTTTTTATCATCAGCTTAATTACTTCTTCTTGTATTATTGAAAAAGAAAATATCATGAATCTGATGAGTCATGAGAGGTTGCTCTGTTTCGAAACATCACTATCTAAATAGCAGCAGCCGGCCGGCTCGTCGAGTGAAGTGAAAGATGAATTTTGTTGGAATGTATAAACTGCATTCTCTTGATGAACACGTGAGTTAAATTCTTGTGTATTTGAAACCATAAGCTAGGCGATCACATGAATATTTATTCTGATGTATGTATGCATGGCCGTTGATTGGCTGACCTGGTATGATCTGAGTCAGCCTGCCTTCCCTGGAGTAGATAGCTTGCTTGATTTCTAATCCGTGTTACATGTGTTGTTAATTATATCCATGACTTGAATTGAAACTGGAAAGTACTCGAGCTAATAGCTTGCAGGTGACTTGGTCTAGCTAGCTAGCTGAAGCCGATCGCCCAGTGTTAATTTAATTACAGAAAGTGCAACCGGAGCTAATTACTATGTACTATAAATTGAATATATACTAGTAACAATCAAGCTCGTTTTAATTATTAGTAGTAGATAGTTAGTTTGCATATGTATTGTGAAAATTACATCAAATTTAAGTTAAATGAAGAATTAGCTAGCTAGGAGACTTGGTCTATGCAAGCATGCAGCACATAACGCGACGCTCGGCGGCTCTCATCTGACGTGGTCCAAGCTTAATTTTTTTTTTTTGAGAACAGTCCAAGGTTAATTAGCTTGAGTATTTCTCGTATCTTCTAAACTAAGTAGTCCTCCAGTAATCATTATTGGTTTTCATTTTCCTTTTCGTTTAGTGAATTATAAGTGCAGGGTCACTGTCCTGACGTAGTACTTACTATTCAGCGGCGCAGATCATCCTGGGACGACACGTGGGCAGAGAGATCGACGGTGGAGATGTGTTCTCGCGTCAAAATAGACATGGTCAAACTACACTAGTTATTTACTACTCCCTCCGTTCCAAAATGTAGCTATTTCTAGCACAGTGTCTTGTCCCAAAATAAAGCTATTTCTTCACCTACCTCTCCTCTCAACCAATCACAACTATTCTTCTTCACCTACTTTCTCTTTTCAACCAATCACACACTTCCTCCAATCATTCTCACATACTTTCTTAATATCGTGCCAACCTCAAAAATAGTTCATTTTAGGACGGAGGAAGTACTACTAGTACTACTTCAGAGAAGAGATCAAAAGAGAGAGAAGATGATTGGTGCTAATGTTTTATTTTAGTACTAGTGTTTTTAGTGGCATGACACTGTCTTATTCCTTTTTTTTTCTTTGTAAGATGAATTAAGATCCTGCTCGCCTTATAAAATGGAGCATTTGTCGTTGTGTTTACATACCTGTGCTATGTTGGTGGTGTGTGTCCTATGCGTTTGGCTTCTCACTGTCACATGATACAAGCTTTGCATGCGTCCTCTTCTAATTTTCTACTAGTATTGATTCTATCACAA
>JAJSRW010003054.1:0-26718 GCA_022414725.1 Microglena sp. YARC | reverse complement strand
AATATATGCAACGTTGTTAAACTGACCGTGTGGAAAGAAATGAACTGTCTGACACTGGTCAACGTCAGAAACGGGCAGCCACATCCCCACGACGCGCCTGTCTCCCCGGGAGTGAGGTAGTGTGGGCCGTCCCAATCGAGTGTCATCCCGAGGGGCAAACCGTACCATCTCGCCCATTAAAGAGAAAAAGAACAGTCCAGTTTGAAAGGAGGGGCCGCATGTGGTATCCCTCGAATTATAAAAAGAGACCTGCCCATTTAGAAAGGGCGTTAGTTGATTCTTTTCCAATCAAGAGCTTTAGAACGGGGAGAAGTGGCTCACACTTTGTAACTGATTCATACACAGAATCCACCAAACACATGAGTTAGGGTATTACGCTTCGCAGCGCGCCCGAACCATGTATACATCGCCGGTGCTCGGTGTCTTCTGACCGACGATCTTTCCAGAAACAGAGAGAGAAAGCGAGAGCTTGAAATTTCACCCAAGCCCCCGGCCGAACGGCAATAGGGGGCCTGCGCGGTCTCCCCGTCGATGAGGAGCACGAGTTCCGGTCAGCCGCCTTCGACGCAAACAATAAAACAAAATCAATTAGGTTGTTGCCTCCTACTCTATCTGCGCCGTCGCTCGCTATACTACTCCATCCCGCTCGCCGGCGCGTTGCACGCGAATCGGACAGCAGGTTTTCAAATCCTCTGCCCTTTGACTTCCGGGCACCGGAGAAGCCGGCAATAAGGTTTTTGGAAGCGCTTCGCCGACTTGCTCCCTATTTCGTCCGCCGAAGCTCGCCTTCCTCTCGCTCGCGTGGCTGCGCGCCTTTCACACCCTAACCGCATAGTTTCCATGCCCGAGCAACCGGTCTTTATGCCACCTCGGCTACTTGTTCGACATGTTGACGCATATTTGAATCTGTTCATGTTATACTTGTTTAGTTTACATGTGTAAATCTAATGATGCATTCATGCTAGTTTACCATCTGCAATGTCTTGATTGATTCTATAAATAAATTAAATCATTATGTGCTTATAATTCAACACATACCAACAAAAGAGTCTTATGAAAGAATCACATTTATTCTCTTAACCAATAACGAGTTATTTATTTCAAGGAACAATGTTCGGATAAATTATGTAAACATAGATATGATACAATCCATCTTTATGATTGCCTTCTTAAGAGCATATCACCAACAATACGGATTGCCGCAAGAAGAGGGAATTTGAGAGAAGAGATAGTAAAAGGGCTAGATCAGTACAAATTTTTATCCTATTCCGGGCCCACATGTCAGAGCTAGCAAACGTTCGTAAACCCAAAACCAGAATAGCGACTCGAATGTGTAAGAGGACGCAGATAAAATTTCGGACGATCGGTAGAGAGAAAAGGCCAAAATAACTTTTTAGTTGCACAAGACAGACACCATCGTTTTTAATGCGTACACAGGAAAAACCTCCCAAAATGTTGACCCATAGGAGAGCGTCCCTCCCAACCTCTAACCGTGCCCAGCACAGGTTCCCACATCCATTCCAAACCACTAATTCTCCTGTTTGTCCATGGAATGTGACAGTTCGCAACCTTTCCTCTATTCGCTTGTTCTTCCCTGTGCATGAATGAACTGTTTGTTTTCCACGGCTTGAGGTCTTATAAGAGCAAGTATCATGGATAATTTGCAACATATCATCACAGGCACTCAGGAAAGGTCAGTATTCTAGGACCAATATATATGCTTCACCAACTACTGTTTCAACTACAACCTCGGCAAAAGAGAATCACATTTACTTCCCTCACCTATCTAGTGTATCATTCATATCCACTACGTTACATATTAGTCCACTCGATGGTAAGCCACTGATTCAAGTCACAAACCTTATTTATCTTGACTCTTGACGTTAATTACTACATATTCCTTTGTATGGTGACGTTTCAAGCTAGGTTCCAACCTCAAACAACATGGATCGATGAATTGAGGGAGGAAAAAATTTTACGGCCCAAACATATGAATAAAAACCATAATTGTTTTATATAAAAAAAAAGCAAACTAGATCGAACAAACACTTTAAGGATAGTTATAATACATATTATCTGGATGATTAATCGGTTATTTATTAAATCAATGCTTATTTACAGCGACAACTTCGAGGATTTTAATGGATGGATTTTATGGTGACGATATCCGATGCATGTGACTTGGATTTGCAGTGGACGCATAACCGGTGAAGAATCAATTGGCATTGTTTCGGTGCCCCCGTATGACTGCTAAAGTCGATCATCAGAGTTCACCAGCCAACAGAATGCAAACCCAAAGTCCAGCCACCGCAAAGCAGGAGGCCCCTGAGCAGTGTTGTCCGATGTTTCTTCTAGCTCACCTGCTTCAATTCATCCGCTACACCGTCTCGGATCACTTCGTGATAGCAACATGAGCTTAGAAACGGGAGATGAATTTATCCACGCTGAAGATTACCAAGCATCATCCTTTTGTCAAAAACAAAAATATAGAACTATATGTCATTAGACTTTCACCCACACACAAATATCTAGCATAGAATAGTTTCTCTTAGACGTGCATAGATGTTGCAAAAAAATAAAAAAAGTTGAAATGCTACTTTCTGAAGTCCAAAAGTTGCACATAAAGCACCCACCAATCTCCACCAATAATCAATCATCCTTATCAGAAGTACAACTTGGCCAAATCTCACCAATTAATCATCCTTCGATATGTATGCACGGATAAGTGAAGCCTGAATAAGGTTGGCCAGAAGACCGCACGACCTTATGCAGCTACCGCTCACTGCTCCTAAACATGCATGCGTACTGAATGGGATATAGCAGCTGGCTGATCGCCAATTCTGCCTGCGTTGACTGGTTAATAAGCATATGCGTTTTGCTGCAAACCGCGTTGAAGAATTGTTCCGCCAAGCCTAATAGAAGAAATGAGTTGGGCTAAAATTTTCCCATGCTTCCCACTCCACAGCCACAAAACTGGTGCTAGTTTGACACTCCCACTCTCGTCGATTCCAGAGATCATTGCATCTTGCCAGGGTATATATTTTGTATATGTTGTTGCTAATTGTAAAACACTGTGATAAGTCGCGCAGTTTCCACAAGCTAGCCTTCTTACACGAATGACAGCCGGGAATTTATATGGATAGAAGAGCAGGTAGGTCTCAGGACTAGAGTTTTGTTTATTTCTGTGTGTGTGTGACGCGGTGTGGGGGTTGGGGGGGGGGGGGTTTGTTGGTTGTACGATTACTAAAACAGGCTGATGGTAAGTTTATTGCAGAAATTTGTACTGAGCGGCGGCGTTTGATAGTTTGAGTATTCTCGAGTTTTTACTAATAATGAATTATATATCAGTATATCACGTAACAAAGTGATAGGAAAACTTTTGAGTCACCAGCAATTTTACAGTCAAAACAAGCATTGAATCATTCATCGTGGCGTGAGAAAAAGAAAACCTTAAAACCAGTTCCTAGTGCTTTCTTTATTTCTGGCAATGATTCCTTAGAATAACCCGCTCCTCTAGAAAAACAGGAAAATTAACACTCCTATCTAAAAAGCTGGGTAATTCACCGATTAATGCAAAAAAACAGGTGTTTTCAATCAAATGTCTAGATCATTTGAATTCAATAATTTCAGTGATTCATACTTTTATTCAAAGAGTCGGCATATAATAATAAAATATAGTAACATACATCATAAATCCTCAGCTACATTATTAGGAGCCAAGTACATATGGCGAACCTGAAGTACTAAGAGATTTAGAATGATGTGTTTTCACGGCAATAGTACCATCCCACGACATCCGTCTTACTAAAAACGTGACTACTACCAAAGTTTTCTAGTAGAAGTCAAGCACAATGTTTGTCGGAGATTTGATTAGTTTGATTTTTTATTCGTAGTGACTTTTGTTATTACATTGCGTAACAGCAATTTTATGTAGTGACACAGCACAAATTAGCTGGTATGAAAGTATGATTATGAAGATAGCTTTTTCAGAAATAACTGTCTGAAAGCTTTCCATAATATCGAAAATACATCATATGTATTATCACATTTCTGAAAATACCCTAAGTTGGAAGAAGCTGCTAACTGGATCTGTCGATTTAGCTTCTTTCTGCTTATCTTAAGTGGCAGCAGGCTCGGCTAGAAAAAAAATCTTTTGGGGATACGAAGCATCGGATCTTAGCCTTATGCATTCTACTCTCTTAAGTGGAAGCAGGCTGCAAGCAAGAAATCCATTTGATACGAAAAGCAAAGTCCATTTTGGTTTTGGAGTTCAAGTTTGGACGATTGAAGTTGGAGTTTGTATAGAGATGTTTGTTTTCCTTGTTTGGAGGGGGGGGGGGGGTATTGGTTGGTTGTACGATTAACTACAAAGTGATGGTATTTAGTTTATTCAGACAATTTTGTACTGGCCCCGCACACAATCTAAGCATACTAGTACGTTGTCTTGTCGGTGCATAGAATTGGAAGTGCTTTCGGCTGAGTTCGCGGCAACATTTTCCCAACGTCTCTCGTTTTCCGTGACACGATTTTCAAAATATAATGGTGTAATTTTTAAAAAAAATTTCTAAACGAAAGTTATTTTAAAAATTCATTATTGATCCATTTTAAAAAATTAGCTAATTTTAATTTAATCATAGTATTAAAAAGGCGTTCGTGCGTGCAGGAGGGATGGGTTCGCATTGACACACGAAACTAAACTGTGTGAGAAGGCCCCATAGAAGTAGCTGATAATAATGGCGGCGTGTGCCTCAGCGTTGCTACTCACACGTTAGGCAATAATCCTAGATAGCCATCTTATGAGGAAAGTATCATCAAAATCTCACCAACTAATTAATCCTGCGAACATGCAATGCACGAGACCAGGGTAGAAGCCGAGATGGGTTGGCGGAGACGCACTGTGCTTTGTCGAAGCGTGCACAGTTCTTCTAGCATGGTTGCGTAATGAGAGATCTGTTCAGCTGGCTGGGTGTTGTTTTTCTTGAGCTGCACTGAGTTGGTAAAAGCATACGCGTCAGCTGCCGCTCTGAAGAATTGGTCGCCAGCCTACGAAGACATCGAGTTTTGGCTAAATTTCCATGCTTCTCGATCGCACGGAACTGATATGGTTTTGATCCCACGTCCTTGGTTCCAATGATCGTTGATCTTGCAGTGGATTCAGATCATGCATGGCAGCTGGTCCAGAACTATTTAACACCCAGGTGTTTGCAATCTTTCCCGATCAAATTCTTTGTTGCGTATAACTTGTTTTGAATTGTCATACACTTGTACAAAATGGATTTGCGTCATTGAGTGAAAGGATAAGTAGGTATTGAAGGATTGGTGTGTGCAGACTTGGATTCAGAAGTAAGCTAGTAGTTGTGTGCAGGGGGCTGTGGTATGTGGTTGGCATACGCGTATGCTACGATAGCATAAATCGAAATTTTTCTGAACCCATGCGTCGTAAAACCGGAACCATGCAGTTATTTAAGAATAGATAGGAATCGGATCTTAGCTTCTTCTCTCTCCTTTAAGTGGAAAGGCTCGGCCGAAGACAGAATCCATTATGACTACGAAAGCAAAGTCCATTTGGTTGAGTTAAGTTTGGACATTAAGTTTGAATTGTTAGAGATGTCTTAGTTCCTTTTGGGAGGTTTTTTTTTTCAATGTATTAGAATTTCTTGTTCTAGTTAGATTCGTGCTATCGCAACCATAGTTTTTAGTATTAAATATATGAGGTTCAAAATAGCACATTTAGGGACTTTTAGGAAGTAAGTTGGTGTTTACTTTGAAGCTTCAATGATAGTTTGCGAGTTGAGAGACATATTTCTCTTAGAGCACTTTGCTAAACGCATACTTGGATGTAAATAAAGTTCATTCTTACTTTTAAATTTGTTAAGAGTTTTTCAGTTCCGACTGTCAACTACCTAATGCGTCCAACCACAGTAATATCCGGTGGACCGTTGCAACCGACGCACAGAGAAAATTGCCTCTCCACGGCAGTCCGTGGTATTACAGAGGCATCTGATCATGGCAAATTGGTCCAATCATGCACATCCATCAGTTTGAGGTTCCATCTAATTCTGCCGAAAGATTTTTATTTTTTGTGTTCCATAGCTTTCAGGTCTAAACACATGTAATTGGTTTTTATTCAATCATACAGCTGTAGATAGAAATGGGAGAAAAACATTATCTAGCCGAGATCCTAACACTCTCTGGACCAAACAAAATATTAGAATAGAAACTGGATGTAACAGTTTCACCCCGCACCACAATCTAGTCATATAGTAGTTTCTTGCTGCATAAAAAATATGGAAGCTTCGCCTGGAGTTCGCAAATACCATTTCCAACCACGTCTCTCGTTCCTGCACACATTTCAATGATACTAAAATGGTGTTATTTTTTAAAAATTTCTAAACGAAATTATTTTAAAATCTATTGATCCCATTTTTAAAAAAAATTAGCTATACTTAATTAATCACTATCTAAAAAGCCGCGTTCGTTCTGCATGCAGAGATGGTCCCCATCCTGGCACAACCAACACAAAACTGTGAAAGCCCATTCAAAGTAGCTGGAAATATGGCGTTCCTCACTTGCACATTACACAACACTTAGCAAAATCCTAATAGCCATCTTATGAGAAATATCACATCAAAATCCACCAATAATATCCTGCCGAACATGCCATGCAACAGACAAGAAGCCCGAGATGGGTTGTTGGCCGGAAGACGCACTGCCTTGCGAAGCTACAGTTACTTCTAAATGTATGCCGTACTGAAAATCTGTTCAGCCTGCTGGCGCTTGTTTAGCTGCATGAGTTGGTAGCATACGCGTCAGCTGCAGCCCCTCTGAAAGAATTAGTCGCCACCTACCGAACAATGAGTCGGCTAAATTCCCATGCTCTCACTCCACGGAAACTGATATGGTTTGAACTCCCACCTCCTTGTCTCCAAAATCGTTATTTTGCAAGTGATTCAGGATCATGCATGCAGCTGGTCCAGACTATTAAACACCCATTTGCAACTTTCCCGATCAAATACTCTTGTTCTATAAACTCTGTTACTTGTTCCCATACACTGTACCAAAATGGATTGCGTCATGAGTGTGAAAAGATTATAAACTTATTAATGGATGCCAATTGATTCAGAAGTAGCCTTATTGTCACCAGTTCTTACTTGTTGAGGATACGCGTATGCACATAGCCAATAAATCGAAATTTTTCTACCGCGTCTAAACCAGGAACCATGCAAGGTATTAGATATAGATGTTACTCTCGACGCGCTGTGCAAAGCGGAAGGCGCTAAGCAAGTCGAAGGAACTCCTCGGCGAAGTAGCGCGCGTCGATGTAGAGAAAAGTAGTGATGCACCCGGCTCGACCTTGCTCCTCCCTCATGGCGTTCCTCCTCGCCGTACTCCCACGCCAATCAGCACCGGTACAAACCTAGCGGGAGCCTCTACGTATCACACACGTACTGCACGAGCAGAATGTGCTAACACCCGCGCGCGGCTAAGTTTTGCTTGGAGGAGTAATGGCTAGGGTTTCTCACGTGATGCAATTACTCCGCTGTCAACACCCCTCACGAGATAATAGAATCCATTACTCGGCCTCCAAGGCCCATAGGGACTCCATCGGATCCCTATCCCGAATTAAAGCTCATATTGGATCTCCATCCAATCCCCTTATTCTTGCCCATAAGCGTGTAACCCTGTAGGTCATGTTACACTCGCTGTAAACCCGAAAAACTCCTTTTCGGTCCACGTGTCAACAACGGTCTCTAGCAGAATGTATAACCACCGGGGCAATATATAAAGATCATATCGCTAAACCTCTAGTGCATACTTGTATGAACCCTTTGCCTCACGATATCGATAAGCTCCAAGGCAGATATGTGCCATCCTCTAAATAGCTCAATCATTCACTCGAAACCTGTGATAGAATTATTTAACTTGTGCATTAACTCCTCAATCACATTTGCATGGGCCAAGCACTTGTCCATAATCTACAACATCGAGGGCCCAAGTGATATCTCTCATAGAAACGGGGCAAATTCCAATCTCTGATTATCATAATCCCATAACATGTTTCATAGCATAACCCGAAAAACTACTTTTTATAACTACCAAATAAACGGAAGTAGCGTTTAACAGTCCCTTAGTAAAGCTACTAACATGTGGAACCATGATAATCTCAGGTCTATGATCAACACCAACACTAAATGAGATCACTAAATGGCACAACACATATTATGGCTCTTGCAGGTCTCATGTTTTGGTCTACTCCAACAAACATGTTTCCCAAACAGTTGTGTTCACATATTAATTTGTATCGGTTTATAACCATTGATCCATGAGACATGATCATCAATTAATACAAAAATGTGCCGATCACTTAAACATATTTGTTTCACATATGATATTTGATCAGGAATCCTTTAGATAAGTAACGAACAACATTTAAAGAGTTTCTCAGAAAGAATCACATATTCATTAAACCAATAATGAGTTATCTATTTCAAGGAACAATATCGGATAAATATGTAAACATAGTAGTGATACAAATATCTCTATAATTCCTCTAGCGGCATATCACTAACAACTGCCCCCTTGGGAATGGGTTGAATGTGGTATTTAGATATGCGTGAGATCCTCTATAGATAATGTCACTACCATTACAGTGACTGATATGTGGATCCACCTTACTATTGCCACCATATATCAACGCTTGTTATGTAGTGCATTATAAGTAAGAATGTGAACCTGAGATTTGTAGTATGCTTTATTCCATAGCAACCCCTAAAATTTATTAAGCATTCGTCACAGAGTACTTAGCTACTGGTTTGTCACGTATGTTACATGGCCATGCACGCAAACAATTCTCCTGAAGTATCTTTCCCTCTGTGCCAGTACAGCGTTACTGTTCCACTACCGACAGCAATAGTCATCCAAATTGCCAATTACCAGTGCATATCGAGCCATGTTACTATCGATCATGTGGCATTTCAAGAATGGATGCAGTTGCACTGTCCAAAAGCTAGCCAATAAGAAGAGTGCTCCCTCATGCACGAGGCCCGCCTACGGTGCTCTCTACTAGGCAAAAATAAATCTAAACCGTTGATTATTTTTTATTTAAGGGGCCTAGATCTAATTATACTACACCTTAATCACCCAAATAATTGTGTGGAAGTTACAAACTGTAATTTTGCATATTTAGCTGTATTCCCTTTATATTTGTTGATACCGCATGTTCCTTAGTGTTACGTCGTGTCGTTCGCCCCTTCCGCATCGACACACGTTCATAGTTTGCCCACCCCTTTCCGCCATCAATTCAAGCGCATTGCATCCAACGTCTCGCTGGGGGTGCTGTACTGCTGTCTTGCCGTCATTGGACGCAACTGAGCCAGGGACCCATACTGCAAGAAACAAGATTGAATGCAAAAACTCTGAGAGGAACCTTGCCAACAACCAAGCACCATCGACATCGTTGACAATGAACATGCATCGATGCCAAACAATGAACTGAAACTTCATCCAACATATCCACCACTTTAGTTCTTGAAAATTTTGCATGATGATATCAAGCATATGTAGAGCAATCTAATAGTTCCATAGATGTGTGTCATTAACGACAGCATGACTGAAACCGCTTTCAATCCAAAAGAAGATGGATGAATTTCCAATTCATTTCAATGTGCCGATGCATGTGTGGATGTTGATCCATGGTCAACACCCAAACTTACGGTCATCATGGCATGGGCGGTGGATATACGCTCGCAGCGGAACGACGATGGCTGGTCCGGCGGCTCCATGGAGCCGATGGTGTCAGCAGCGAGGCATGTTTTTTTCTTTTTTTTTTTTTTTTTTTTTTTTTTTTTTTTCCTTGGGTATCGACCGTTTTGGCGCGGTGGTCTGGCGGTCAATTTGTCAGGGGCTCAGCAGCAGTGCGGCGATGCTGTGGTCACCGCTGCTCATACCGAAAGGCAAAAAAAATCTAATTTTCATAAATTACGATTCGATTCACATAGATAATAAAATTCTAAATGTCATTATAAACTGAAGGCTAAGATTGTTTCACTGGTAATTATTACTCCAGAGAAGACATTGTATTCAGCTCTTCTCACTGTATATTAGGTCCTGCCTTCGATAAATAATGTGAGGAGAATTTAACAATCTCCCCCCTTTAACACATTAGTGTCCCTTAGCCATTCACTGCATTTTCCACCGTACACGATGCTCCCTACGGTATACACGGGGTCCACGGATACCCAACGGACCATCAAGCGTTCACATGCTATTCCTTGTATCAAAGGTTGAAAACTAGCCAGAATTTTATACTAATGAAGAATCATAAATGACCACTTTCCACCCCCAGAAGCTAGCTAATGAGGTGAGATGGTCCCTCACTTATTATATTAAACATTTAATTACTCTTTCACATCAATATGAAAACTATTCAATAAACAACATTCACCAATCACACTGCTTCACAAATAGAGACCCAGCAGTGGCCCCCTCCCGACCGCTGCAGCACTCTGATTCAACCCCTTCCAACCACTAATCTTGCAAATTTTCGCCATATGCGAAAAATCCTTTCTGGTAGTGTTGTTGTTCCATAGGAACGTGACAACTTCTTGCCTCTCCTTCGATTGCTGACCTTCCGTGCATAAATCAACACTTGGGGTCTTATAAAGAGGCAATATTTATGAATCGCAATATCCTTCAACAGCACGGATGATAAAAAAAAAAGCCACACGGATGAATGCTACCCCTAATTACCCCAGTGTTTAAAAAAACTAGAATCGAACAGCCCCTATTCATTCCTTCAAGAGAAGAGTAATTTATAAGAATCCATGGTTATCAATGATCATTAATTGGTGTTAGTTTTTAAATGCATCTATAGTTATTTTTTGGCAAGTAGATATACACACAACCGACCGGCCGTGCGATTGGACTTTTTAACATTGACGATGATCCGATGACGTGGACTTTTTTATTTTCCTGTGGACACAATATTATATATGGCAGTAGACTTAATACAGAAATGGTATTTCTGCCTGTCTTTGTTGAACGCCAAGTTGGAGCAAAGGCTAAGCAGGCTAACGGAATGGCAAATGTAAGTCGCAGCTAGTGAAATGAGCAAAGCAGAGGCCCCAGAATTTGTGTCCAGTTGGCCGCAGTGGACCTGTCTGAAATTTCGGTAATCTCGGCCTCCATCAGCAAAGAACCAAATCTTCTTTGTAAATTTTTGGTTTTTTATGAAATTATTTGTAAAATTCGCATTCATATTTATAAATTTGTTCAAAATCAGTCAAAATATGCTTAAGAATTAAAAACATTTCAATCAAAAATACAAAAAATTTTCAAAATTTCGAACCACCCCACCGGCAAAACCATGTGGTTCCGGATACGGTCTGGCTGTCGAGCACGTCGCTGCGTGCGGTGAGGCGAGACCACATATGGATGTCTACATCGCCTTTATGTACCAGCGGTCAATTCATCGCTATTTGGTTGTGCATCCTTTGCTTGTACGTCTAGCTTGGCTACTTGTCAAATTCCGCTCAGATTATTCATAGCAGAAAGCGTGAGATGAAATTATATTATTAGTCTAAGAGTTGCGTCATCCGTGTGTTGCGCTATGAACTGAAACAGCCATCAAACTTGGTGAAAGTGGCTGAGGAGTAGCGTTCATGAATCTCAGAATTCAATCTAAGGACACACCGTACTCAATGTGTGCTGAACATGAAACTGGCCAGAGCTCCTGCCCTTTACCCCTAAAAAAAAAGATGTGTGCTGAAGCTTGGAGATAGGTTGCAAAGAGTCCCCTGCGCACAGGCACGTTCACTCACCCCTACACATTTGTGCGTACTATTTTTTAGAAACAAAGGTAGAAGCTTTGCCCGATCGATTTCACTCTTAGAGAAGAAGATAGACGACAACTCCGACCCAAGAAAGGGCAAACAGTACCGAAGCACCAATATCCACCGCCAGCTGAACGAGCATGTTCTGCACACTCAGCCGGCTAGATCGCTAGCCAAATCCTCCCTGCATTGACTCTGGCATGAGGCAAGTGCTCAGCAGCTGCAGCCGCGCTGAACAATTGCGCACCTGTCTACCAATGCGCAGTGACTTGGGCTAAGTTTCCCCATGCTTCCCACTCCCACAGAAACGGAGATGGTTCAATTTCAAGTTCGTTGATCTTGTATGCATGTATGCATTTGTGCAAAACCCAATTCACAATCATGTATGCATTTGCATGTGTGCAGCAGGGTATATATGGATCGGATAGAAGAGGGTGACTCACAATCATATACACCTACAACACGTCGAACTGACTAACTATTACTACCTCTGTTTTTTATAGATGACGCCGTTGATTTTTTTATATGTTTGACCATTCGTCTTATTTAAAAAAATTTACGTAATTATAATTTATTTTGTTGTGAGTTGTTTTATCACTCATAGTACCATAGTACTTTAAGTGTGATGTATATCATATAATTTGCATAAAATTTTTGAATAAGACGAATGGTCAAACATGTTAGAAAAAGTTAACGGCGTCATCTATTAAAAACGGAGGGAGTATTATTTTTTCTTTGAGATTATAGGATTAGAGTTAGAACAACTGAGAGGGGCAGCTGTGCAATATATTGTCCGACTTTTTTTCTATTAGCAATTGGATGATGCCATCTTATTGGCAAAAATTTTGTGCTCAAGGGGGGTGCTTTGTTCTCGGTACATTGTGGTAGTAGGGTTTTAACAGTTGAGAGAATTTTGCAAATATACCACTACTTTCACCCCCTAATTTGTCACTGAAACTAGTATGCATATCTTCTTTTTACCATTGCCGTCTGAACTGATGCAAATAAGAAAACACAAAAACAATTTCATAAACAAAATGTAAAAAGCATGACAATATGATAAGACCGTTTTATCCCCTCCTTCGTTGTTGCGCGCAGAACAGCAGAAGTCCGAGAAATATGCAGAATTCAATTCCCTCCCCTCTCAAACTCAGGAACACTAGATCGCCAAATTCTCTCGTCTCTTCTTTCAAATCAAGAGCAAATCTACTGAAAGTCGGTTGTAAACAAAATCTCGTGGGGATTGATTATTTTGAAGGTACGGCGTAAATCAGCCGGCCGCAGGCGGGGCTTGGGCGGCGGGTTGCTTGCGAGGCGACGGCAAGCAGCGGCGGCAAGCAGCAGCGCGTGCGGCTGAGCATAGCGGGTTGCTGCTTTCGGGTTGCTTCAGGCAAGCAACAGCAAGATGCCATGGCTGCATAAGCAAATTAAGCAGGAGGAAAAAAAACCAACAATGGCTCGTTTGCTTCAATTTTGAGTAAATTATTATGCTCACGATACATGAACTTATTTGGTGGGTGCAAGCAAATAGCGATACAACAATTTGCAAATTGCTCACATGGACAAATAACTTGCGAGTTGGTGTGAACCGGGCCAAAAGGATCCACACAAGTAAAATTGCTCTAAATTAGCATATGCTAGTGACATAAAGAGAAATTAGATGTGCAAAAGTTTATTTTTCATGCTAGGATAGAGTATTTATTTTATTTGGGAAAATTTGATCCTCTATATAACTCGTCTAATGTGTAATGTTTATTTATATGTTCAAGACCAAGACAATTTTTATCTCTACAATTAAACTCCTAAAAGAACATTTTAATTTTTCATGTTCATGTTCAGACACTTTCATCGAAAGTGCATTTTTATGATCGGGCATTTCTAATTATTTTGCTTTCTCGTTGGACTAAATCTTGAAATTATCATGAGAATAACAATAATAATACAATCAGTATAGAATTTTGATGTGTAACAACAATTACACACTATTATATATCATATTAGATCAATTTTACTTGTGTGGATCGGTTTGGCCCAAGTTTGCACGAACTACCCAGGACCCAGGTTATTGCACTGGAATAAGTAATTTTAAAAGTTATTGTACATATTTGCACCCACTAGACAAGTTCGTGTACCGTGAGCGCGATTTACTCTATAGAGTAAATTACTAGCTAAGAAACTCTGTTTATGTAGTGAAATTGCACAATAAGCTTGATATGATTTGGGCATAACTTTTTAGAAATAATTATTGAAGCTTCCCATAATCTCAAAATTACGGCATATGATGATCAAATCCTGAAAATTCGCAAGTTGGAGGAAGCTACTAACTCAGTTAATCTTAGCTTCTTCCTCCCCGTTCGGTGGCAGTAGGCTCGCGAGCATAAATCCATAGCAATGGAATCAGTAGACATCCATCATTTGTTGATCGATCGTTTCCTGCATACACAGTTGCACGCTGCCGGTTCCCAGCACTGGCCAACGAGAAGAGTGATGAGGAGTTGAGGGACTCCACACAGGCTTGAAGGATGGAGCTTCTGCATTGAATCGCCAATCCGGCGTGCACAACACCAGATGCAGGTTTGCTTAACGCTAGCTGAATTCAACTTGGACCGCATGAGCATTCAAGTGGCAGTACGCTTCCACTCACACTCTCGATGCATCCTATTCCCAAGAGAGCTCTCCATTGAGCAACAGTAGCGATGCTATGAATTTACGTCCTTATTTTGCCCCTGTCCTCACATTTTCCATACTAGGAACATAACACTAGGAAGCTCTATGCAGATTTGTCATGTTGATATTTGATACTGCTAATGGGAAGTCAGGTATTTATGGGTGAGGTATGGTGTATAGTAGCTGCTGCCTGGCATGTAAAAAGGAGGTGGCCGGATATGAATTGCTTGTCTTAGAACATAGTGGTAAGAATTGGATTTTAAACTGTGTTTAATTATCTACTACTTCCAGTTGACAACCCATTTTTAGCACACTCTTGTCTTTTTATCCATCAACTGTTCTAGCAATGAAGATCAAGAACAAACTGATGGTTGGTTCGTACCTGCATGCTACTTTTGGCATGCGACAGGCTGCATGTGCCACTTCCACCGATTTTCCAATGGCGTGATCGATCACCCCTCCCCCTAACACCACTCCTCTCCCCCTTCCTCCTCCCCTTTTCTCTTCCTACTACACCATAAATTTTTTAAAAAATAAAAAAACAAAAGTTTAGAAAAAATATATATATAGAAATACTATATATAAAAAAATATTTGAATTCAAATTTAAATTCAAATTTGAATCGGATATATAAACTTTTGACTTATAAACTTTGGGTCTCTAAACTTTAGGTTTATAAACTTTAGATGTATAGAAATACTATATAAAAAATATTTGAATTCAAATTTAAATTTGAATCGGATATATAAACTTTTGACTTATAAACTTTGAGTCTCTAAACTTTAGGTGTATAAACTTTAAATGTATAGAGATACTATATATAAAAAATATTTGAATTCAAATTCAAATTTGAATCGGATATATAAACTTTTGACTTGTAAACTTTGGGTCTCTAAACTTTAGGTTATAACTTTAAATGTATAGAAAATACTATATATAAAAATATTTTGGAATTCGATTCAAATTTGAATCGGATATATAAAACTTTTGACTTGTAACTTTGGCGTCTATAAGGCTTTAGGTGTATAAAACTTTAGATAGGTAAAACTTGAGGTGTTACAACTTTAGAGTGTATAAATTTACTAAAATAGAAAAGTAATACGGTGCCAAGAAAGGAAACCACGGGGATGAGGGGCATGATCAATGTTGGGGAGGGGAGAGATCGATCGCCTTAGGGACTTTTCGGTTGCTGACTGTAGCTACTTGCATGGTGTTCTGCACAATCGAAGTACTTAACACACTGGTTTAAAAAAACATTTGTGCTCGGGGGAATTACCCAGCGCGGATCTCAAAAGATTCATTCTGCCTTATCTCCAGCGCAAAACTGTTGCAAACACTGTGTAACGAATTCTTTCCAATTCCGGTAGTTGATATGATTTTGTTCATTACATTGGTAAAATCTTCCATTTTAAATTAGAGAAAATTCCTTTGTGTCACTCAAAACCTTTAACCCATATGCACCGAAAGAATTAACGGGGCCAAGAAAGGAAACCACTGGTATGAGGGGCGTGATCAAGTGTGGGGAGGGGAGAATCGATCGGCCCTTAGGACTTTCGGTTGCGACTGTGCTACTTTGGCAATGTGTCTGCACAATTCGACATGTAAGTATCTTAAACACACTGCGTTAAAAAGAACTATTTGTGCCTCTGGGGAGTTTACCCCAGCGGCGGATCTCAAAGATTCGATTCTGCTTATCTCCAGCGCACCAAACTTTTTGCAACACTGTGGTAGCAACCGAATTTTTTGCCAATTCGGTAGTCGATCCTGATTTTTTGCATTCGATTGACATTTGATAAACTCTGTCCATTTTAATTTAGAGGAAAATCCTTGTGTTACACCTCAAAAACTCTTCTCAAATCCTTATATGCCCGAAAAAATACCGAATCTTTGTGTGCCCTCAAAAATTTGTTTGGAAACCCTTTGTGTACCACCTCCCGTCAAGTCCTCTGTTCAGTTTTAGAAATGTTAATTTGCTTATAAATTTGTCCATTATGCCATTTGCAGAATAGAGGGCATGCATGGAATTTTTGATTATAGTTGGCCTGATTAGAGAGCTTGCTAATATATTTAAATATTTTTTTTTATGACGTGTGCTATCATAAATTAATTAGTGGATATAAAATTTAAAATATTTGTTTTAAAAAAATTTATGTACATTGCAATTTTAAAATTAAATATGTGGCTATAACTAGCTGAAAATACTATAGCATTAGTATTCTTTAAATATTTTCAGCTAGCTAGATCCACTTAATTTATTTTCAAAATTTGCAGTGCTTACTTAAACTTTTCTCAAAGTTTATTTTTAAAAGTTTCTATCAACTGATTTATTTAATATCATTAAAAGCACACCATCATGCAAAAAAAAATATTCAAAACATATAGGCAGCTCTCTAATCTAGCCAACTATGATCAAAATTTCATATCCACCATTCTTCAAAGGGCATAATGGGACATTTTCTAAGAAATTTACATCGAAACGACAGGGGGGAACTTGACAGGAGGTACGCAAGGGTTTTCCAAACAAATTTTTCGATGGGCACACAGGGGATCCTGTGTGCCCTGTCAAAAATTTGTTGGAAACTTGTACCCCCCGTAGTCTCTGTAGTTAGATGTTAATTTGGCTTGAGATGTCTTTGCTATTTGAGAATAGAGGGCATGCTGGATTGATTATAGTTGGCTGTCTTGCCTGGGGCATGTAAAAGGGAGGTGGCCGGATATTGAATTTGCTTGTCTTAGAACATAGTATGTAATGAATTGGATATTTTAAACTGGTTTTAAATCTATCTACTTCAGGTTGACAACCATTTTTTAGCACACTCTTGTCTTTTATCCAGTCAACTTTCTACATGAAAGAAATCAAGAACAAAAACTGATGGTGTCGTACCTCATTGCTACTTGCATGCGACAGGGCTGCATGTGGCCACTTCCACCGATTGCCAATGGGTGATCGATCGATCCCCATCCCCCTAACACACTCCTCTCCCCCTTCCTCCTCCCCTTTTTCTCTTCCTACTACACCATAAATTTTTTTAAAAAATAAAAAAACAAAAGTTAGAAAAAATATATATATAGAAATACTATATATAAAAAATATTGAATTCAAATTTAAATTCAAATTTGAATCGGATATATAAACTTTTGACTTATAAACTTTGGGTCTCTAAACTTTAGGTTTATAAACTTTAGATGTATAGAAAATACTATATAAAAAATATTTGAATTCAAATTTAAATTTGAATCGGATATATAAACTTTGACTTATAAACTTTGAGTTCTCTAAACTTTAGGGTGTATAAACTTTAAATGTATAGAGATACTATATATAAAAAATATTTGAATTCAAATTCAAATTTGAATCGGATATATAAACTTTTGACTTGTAAACTTTGGGTCTCTCTAAAACTTTAGGTGTATAAAACTTTAAATGTATAGAAATACTATATATAAAAAATATTTGAAATTCGAATTCAAATTTGAATCGGATATATAAACTTTGACTTGTAAACTTTGGGTCTATAAGCTTTAGGTGTATAAACTTAAACTTATGTACAAACTTTAGTGTAAAATTTACTAAAATAGAAAAATACGGCCAGAAAGGAAACCACGTGGATGAGGGTACAATGTGGGGGGGAGAGATCGATCGGCCCTTAGGACTTTCGTTGCGACTGTCTACTTGCAGTGTCTGCACAATCGAAGTACTTAAACACACTGTTAAAAAGAACCATTTTCTCGGGGAATTACCCAGCGCGGATCTCAAAGATTCGATTCTGCTATCCACGCACAAACTAACATTAGTAGCGAATATAATTTAATTATTTTTTTAATAAAAATTTCATAATTAGAAAATCCTTGTACCCTCACTCTTCAATCCCTTATTAAAAAATAAATTTTAAAATGTGGACCCTACCCCTGTCAATCTTTAGTAGAAATAGAAAAAAAAATAGACAGATAAGATTATAGTGCTATTAAAGCTTGATATATTAAATTTTTTTATAGGCTACATAAAAAAAAAAAAAAAAAAAAAAAAAAAAAAAAAAAAAAAAAAAAAATCTAATAGTATCTTAATATTTTCAGCTAGCTATATCCACTTATTATTTTCAAAATTGCAGTGTACTAACTTTTCTCAAAGTTTATTTTAAATTTTCTATCAACTGATTATTTAATATCATAAAGCACACATCATGCAAAAAAAAATATTCAACATATAGGCAGCTCTCTAATCAGCCAACTATGATCAAATTTCATATCCACCATTCTCAAAGGCATAATGGACATTCTAAGAAAATTTACATCGAAACTGACAGAAACTTGACAGGAGGGGTACGCAAGGTCCAAACAAATTTTCGAGGGCACACAGGGGATTCGTATTTTTCAGGTGCATAGAAGGATTGAGAGAGTTCTGAGATGTACATAAGGAATTTTCTCTAAAATTATTAGCACCTCGGCATAGCCTTAGGGCCTGTTTTGTAGAGCTCCAACTCATAAATTTAACTTCAGGAGTTGGGCCTGGAATGGAGTTGTGGAGCTGATTAAACCTAGCTCCACATCTCTAGTTCATTTTGTGATAGTACTCCAGCCAGCTCCGCTCCATTTTAGGTATAGTTGAAATTGTTTAGCTGAGCTCCAGCTCCAGGAGAGGTGGAGCTGGAGTTATGCAATGCCGCAAGATGTAGGAACTAGAGCTGTTTTGCTAAAGCCCCATGTATGGAGATGTGTTGTGGAAGAGAAAACAGCCCTGGAGACCAATTTTCGAATCATTACGGCAGTATTAGCACAATAGACCAAATCATGATCTAGTTTGAGTGCACATCGTGAGTGGCCAGTGATCTTTACACTACTTAACAATCAATCTTTCCTCGAGCCCCAAAATCAGCAAATATCTCGGATGTTTAATGAACCGGTGCTAAAGAAGGTCTTTAGTACCGGTTAAAACACTCAACGGCACATTGCTATCTTTAGTCACAGCAAACGGTACTAAAGTTATAACTTTAGTACCAGTTTGTTGTCACAGAGTGGTGCTATAGATAATATTGATCTTTGGTGTATACTCTTCTTCCTTATCTAGCCCGAGCGATTACTGCAAGTGAAAGGAAGAGGAAGAGAGGTATTGCCAAAATTTTTGGTGAAATATTTTGGTGAAATTATACAAATTGAGGAGATCTAAAAGGTTATGAACTTCATCCTGTATTAATGCATGGTTAACATTATACATTCTAGCTATCTTTATATATACTATTATCTCAAAAAGGTATATGGAAAAAAGATGAGAGAGAATAATTGTTTAGGGAAAATTAGGGAACTTCATAAAATTAGAAACATTTGTATAAAATTGTTTTAAAAAAGACAACAAAGGAAAAACATAGAAAATGAAGAAAAAAAGAATAGAAAACTAAGTCCAGTTGAAAATCACTAAAATAGTTAGAAATAAGTATAATGCATTGAAAATATGTTTAGAACTTTAAAAGAACTTTTAAAAATAATTAAAATAAGTATAACACATGGGAAAATATATTTACAATTTTTTAGACTGATAAAATTTATAAATAATTAACCATGGCTCTGATTAAATCCATTTAAAACTCATTAAAATCATTACAAATAAGAGGAATACATTAAAAATGTGTACATCAGTTTTCAGTTTGATATTTTAAATTATTATATGATTAGTTTCACATTCGTGGACTTCCTTTACATTTGTTTTCTCCTGATGCAG
Source organism: Microglena sp. YARC (assembly GCA_022414725.1). Lineage (NCBI taxonomy): Eukaryota > Viridiplantae > Chlorophyta > Chlorophyceae > Chlamydomonadales > Chlamydomonadaceae > Microglena > Microglena sp. YARC. Next base: position 6,507 of record JAJSRW010003054.1, on the reverse strand, counting down.
ATGAATCAGCAATGGATGTACACCATAGACCGATGGTCGACGGAATTTATTATTTTTGAGTTGGCCAATGCCCACAAGCCTAAGGGTTTTATATGTTGTCCATGCAAAAAGTGCAAAAACTAAAAGGTGTATTCTACATCAACAACTCTTCATATCCACTTGTTGGAGTCAGGATTCATGCCTAGCTATAATTGATGGACCTCGCACGGAGAGTTAGGTGTTGCAATAGAAGAAGATGAAAAAGAAGACGACAACATTCTGGATTGGGCTTAATACAATGGATTTGCAGAAAATACAATAGGCGAGGCAGACAAAGCTGTTGAAGAAACGACGTTGTGCGACGTAAAGATGGACTACGAAAATGAAAAGGAGGGCCAGAAATTGGAGCGGATGTTAGCGGACCACAAGACGTCCTTGTACCCAGGCTACGAACAGGGCACAAAATTTTGGGTACCACACTGGAATTCTTGCAATGGAAGGCAAAAAATGGTGTGACTGACAAGGCATTTGGCGAGTAATTTCAACTCGTAAAGAATATTCTTCCCGAGGGAAACGAATTGCTCGAAATAACGTACGAACCTAAGAAGGTCATCTTCCCTCTAAGACTGGAAGTCTAGAAGATACACGCATGACCGGACGATTGTATCCTCTATTGTGGTGACGAGTACGAGAACCTAGAAGCATGCCCGGTTTGTAATGCACTACAATACAAGATTAAACAAGACGACCTAGGTGATGGTGACGGATAGCCTTTGAAGAAGAAGGTTCCTGCTAAGATGATGTCCTAAAATACCACAGCTGAGGTGTTTGTTCAGGAACAAAGCGCATGCTAGAATGATGCGCTAGCATGAAGAAGAACGTAAATAAGACGGGATGCTGAGACACCCCGCCGATGGGTCACAGTGGCGAAACATCGATAGAACATTTTAAAATTTCGGAAAGGATGCGTAGAACATAAGGTTCGGTTTAAGTACGGATGGCATGAATCCATTTGGAGAGATGAGTAGCGGTCATAGCATTTGGCCTGTGACCATGTGTATCTACAACCTTCCCCCTTGGTTATGCTTGAAGCGGAAGTACATCATGATGTCGATTATTATTCAAGGCTCAAAGCAACCTGGTAACAATAATGATGTGTACTTAAAACCAGAAAATCTTAAAACTATTGTGGAATAAAGGTGTCCCTTTGTGGGATGAGGACAAATAGGAGTAATTTAACCAATAAGCATTGCTATTTGTAACCATTAAAGATTGGCATGCACTTAGCAACCTATCCGGACAATCAAACAAGGGGTATAAAGCTTGCACCCATTGTATGTATGATACTGACAGTACGTACTTAAAGCATTCTAGGAAGGTTGTGTACATAGGCCATCGTCAATTTCTTGTTTCAAGCCACCCTATATGAAAGAAAAGCAATCATTTTAAAGAGAAGGCAGACCACCGTACTAAGCCTAGACATCATAATAGAAAAACCGTATTTGCTACGGCGAATGATAGTCACGCGGCGATGTGGAAGAAGAAGTCTATTTTTTGGGATTTGCCCTACTGGGAAGTCTTAGAGGTCTGACACGCAATCGATGTGATGTACCTCACTGAGAACTTGTGCGTCAAATGAAAAAAAAAGTTTTTTCTGGGAGGAAAAACATCACCCTAGCTTGGGTGAAAGAGAGAGGGTGGGGGCAATATATAACTTTTAGAAGGAATTTAGCAGATGGAAGATTAGCTGACGGGAGTAATATCAAAAGGTATTGTGATGGTGTTATCTTAACAGAACAAAGAGACAAGTTGATATTGATTCTAGATAAAAATGGTACTTTTACTGTGAAATCTTTTTATAAGGCCATGAAAATACAGGAAGCTCTAACCAATACCATGGGGGCTATAAAAGAATTTGGAAGATAGAAGTCCCTTTAAAAGTTAGAATCTTCATTTGGTTAATGAAAAAAAAAACAGTGTGTTGACAAAAGACAATCTGATCAAGAGAGGATGGAAAAAAGGAACAAATACCTGCCAGTTTTTTTTTAATAATGGAAATGGATTACATCTCCGCTTCTGCTATAAGACACACATCCATAGATACCTGCTAGTTTTGTGAAAGAAAAGAGGCAATCCAACATCTATATTTTGACAGTCCTATGGCAAGATTCACTTGGAATGTGATTATTTGTGCCTTTGGCCTAAAACCTGTGAGCAATCTGCAGCAAGTTATAGGGGATTGGACGAAAAAATGTGACCAAGAATCAGGGCACCTGCTGTTGGTGGGGATTGCTGCAGTTCTTTGGTCTATCTGGAAATCACGAAACAATGTCTGTTTTAACAAAATTTAGCCTCCTGAACCAGCTGAAATTTTACATTCTACTTGCAACTGGATGTCCAACTGAGCGATTTTGCAGATTTCAGCGGAAAAGAAAAGAAAGATGCTGTGGGGAGTTCAGCTCCTAATGCAAATCACAAGTGAAGTTTTCAAGTCGCAATACGGATGGAGATCGACCTGGCGCAGGCTGGAAGATGGATGATGAGGAGGAAGAAACACGAGGCTACAACACAGCTAAAAATGCGAATAAGGAGAACTCTGTGGCAATGAATCAAAAGAAGGACTGTCTTTTCTACAAGAAGCTTTTGTTTCGTATCTTATATAGTCTTTAGGCGCATTTTATTAGACTTTTAGATCCCTTTTATGCTTTAGTTGTGGACTTTCAGACCTTGTGTGATCTTGTAATCCTCTATCATTTATTTTAATGGAAATGGAGGGCTTAGGACCTTTGATAAAAAAAAAAAAAAGCACAAAACTAACGGCCAGCCAAACCACTCAGCCGAGACTCAGGACACACGTTGCAGCGTGTGCAAGCTGTATGCAAGATGTGCAACTTACCACATGCATAACTATCTCCTAAATAATCTTGCACTTCCCATGCATACATATCTACTCCTTCAACCGATTCACTTGGTTAACTTGGACCTTGCCTTGCTTACAATCTTTGCTTGCCCTTCAGACTTATTCATGAACCCAGTTTGCTCCACTCACACCACCGCATCACACGGCACGTCATCGGCATATCACCTATGAGCTGGAACCAAACTAGCTATGCACCATGCACATATCTCAGGTACACATCTTCTAGCATGTGACCATACTACATGCAAACAAAGTATAACCATGCATATACTCTAATGACAAGATTAAACTCCAACAGTGCCCAGATGCTAATGTTCTATGAAGAAATGGGTGCATATTTTTAGTTTGATCTGAAGCACAGATTCCCAATTCATCCCATTCCAAACCCATATGTGCATAGAACAACCGATGCCACACATGAAACCTTCTTGAATCCAACTCTCCTTGCTTCCTCGCTTGATTTTTCTTGCCAATGTATGAATATATCAGTTGTTTGGTTTTACATTTCCATCGATCACATAAAGGGAACGTATTTATAGACAGCAACTATGACAAGCATCATAGTCACTCAGGAATCAGGGCCATATATGCTTCACCAACCTCTAGCCAGAACTACTACTGTTGAAATCACCAGTCATTTGTGGGAGAGACTTCTGTAACTCAAAGCATATTATGCAGAATGAAATTTGCCAAAAGCATGATCCGCATGCTGTCGTGAGCATGCTACGTTAGCTGTGAAACTATGGAATATCCATTAAACCTTCTTTTGTACCTGAGATACTGGAAAGATAAATGCACTAAATTTTATACTAGAAAATAACGTAACTTGTTTCATATGAAAAGTATGTTGTGATAGACTGATAGTATGTTATGATACTCCAACGTTCTATCTTGTGTGAAAAGAAATTACATGGATTAGATTTTTCAATGGTTTGATCCAAAATCTATTCATTTTTGCTCGCTGGTTCGCTTGTTGTTGACATTTTTCGGAGCAGCCCAGTTGTGGCCATTTCTACGCATACACATGCTAGAAATTAATTGCTGGTTTGGTGGTTTAGATAAAACTAGAACAATTCTGGTTATTAGCAAAACAAATATTGTACATGTTGATGAGCTGTTCTTGGATTACTACATATCTGATGGTTGTTGTTTAGGTCTGTTTTCAGATGCAAATCGAGCACGACCTCGCAGCTGGAAGATGGAATAATGAGAGGAAGAAACACGAGGCCACAACACAAGCAAAAATGCGAATAAGGAGAACTCTTTCAATGAATCAAAGAAGACTGTCTTTTCTACAAGAACTTTGTATTTCTATCTTATATATTCTTTAGCGCATTTTATTAACTTTAATCCTTTTATGCTTTAGTTGTAGCGACTTTCAGACCTTGTGTGATCTTGTAATTCTCCTCTATCATTTTATTTAATGGAAATGGAGCTGCTTAGACCTTTGATAAAAAAAAAAAACAAGCACCAAAACTAACGGCCAGCCAAACCACTCAGCCGAAGGAACTCATGGACACACATCCATAGATACCTTGCCTAGTTTTTTGTGAAAGAAAAGAGCAATCCAACATTATATTTGACAGTCCTATGGCAAGATTCACTACTTGGAATGTGATTATTGTGCCTTGGCCTAAAACTGTGAAAGCAATCTGAAGCAAGTTATAGGGGATTGGACGAAAAAATGTGACCAAGAATCAGGGGCACCTGCTGGTTGGGTGGGGATTGGCTGCAGTTCTTTGTTATCTGGAAATCAACGAAAAGCAATTGTCTGGTTTTAACAAATTTAGCCTCCTGAACAGCTGAAATTTTTTTTAGCATTCTACTTGCAACTGGATGTCCAACTGAGCGAATTTTTGCAGATTCAGCGGTAAAAGAAAAGAAAGATGCTGTGGGGAGTTCAGCTCCTAATGGCAATCACAGTGAAGTTTTTTTCAAAGGTCGCATACGGATGGGATCGACCTGGCGCAGGCTGGAAGATTGGATGATGAAGGAGGAAGAAACACGAGGCTACAAACACAAGCTAAAATGCGAATAAGAGAAACTCTGGTGGCAATGAAATCAAAAGAAGGATGTCTTTTTCTAACAAGAAACTTTTGTTTTCGTATCTTATATAGTCTTTAGGCGGCATTTTTTATTAGAACTTTTTTAGATCCTTTTTAATGCTTTAGTTTGTGGACTTTTCAAGCACCTTGTGTGATCTTTTGTAATCCTCTATCATTTATTTTATGGAAATGGAGGGCTTAGGAACGCTTTTGATAAAAAAAAAAAAAGCACAAAACTAACGGCCAGCCAACCACTCAGCCGAGACTCAGACAAAGACTTTGCAAGCGTGTGCAAGCTGTATGCAAGATGTGCAACTTACCACAATGTGCATAACTATCTCCTAAATAATCTTGCAACTTCCATGCATACATAAATCTACTCCTTCAAACCGATTTCCACTTGTTAAGCTTGGACCTTGGCCTTGCTTACAATCTTTTGCTTGCCTTTCAGATTAGTTCATGAACCAGTTTGCTCCACTCACCACCACCGCGCATCTACACGGACGTCATCGGCATCCAGTGTGCCATTCTACGCACTACACAATGCCTAGCAATTTAATTGCCTGGTTTGGTTGGTTTAGATAAATAACTAGAAACAGATCTGGTTATTAGGCAAAAACAAATATGTGACATGCTTGATGAGCCGTCGTCTTGATTACTACATATCTGATGCGTGTGTAGGTTCTGTTTCAGATGCAACATCGAGGCACGACCGTCAAAAGGTGGTGGTGTCAACTCTGATAGGTAGTAGTAATGAGCCGACATTGAAAATGTAATATTAGTTCAAATGAACTACTGTTAGATATTGAAGGTTTTCTGTGACAGGGTCGGTGTTACACTTGCCAAAACAATGATAACTTAACTCATCTTAACAGTCCTAATATTATAAGGGGCACCTTATATATCACACCCCTAACCAAATAAATTGACAAAGCCGGCCAGAAATGCCGCCTATACCTCAACCTATAAAATTCGTGATTTTCCAGGCGACCAAAACTGGCTCCGGCGAATGAGATTTTGCAGCGTTAAAAAAAATGTGCAGCCTAGCTGATGCGTTTTTTGTAAAATCAAAGGTGTTTTGATTATTATTCTGTGAATGAACCAATTTAGGCATTGGAGATTATTGGTTTGTTATTTTGGAATCTATTCACGAAGTGGTTTTGGAGATGATTAGATTACAGGTGAATCGCAGGGTATCATGTTTCTATGACCGTTCGACCGGCTTGGTAGCCGGTCAGCACCGGCGTGTAATGCGTCAGACCGGCGCTTGGTAACATCGCGGTCAGACCGGCGCAGCCCGCTGTCTGACCGGCCGACAACTGTTGTTTCGTTCTGTTTCAGGGTCTGTTATTTGGCATGTCCAAGTTAATCATGATTATGACTTTTAGAGGGATACTATACTAGTAATAATTGTTTGCTGCTAATGAGTCAGTTTTAGAGATAGCTTTTGGTCTCGAAATATGTTTCTTGTTGTTCCATGTGTAGTGACTCGATGTCTCGGGGAGAGTATTTGCGGTGATGGACCGGGAGCTCGGCTTTGTCGGATAGACGACGACCGTGGTG
>JAJSRW010002342.1:0-29132 GCA_022414725.1 Microglena sp. YARC | reverse complement strand
TACTTAATCCATCTTCTATTCAAAAGTTTGTGAATGGATTTTTAAGAATAACCTTAAAAATAGAACCTTAAATTATTAAAAAATATTGCAAAAATAAACAGTATCCCGAACTTTAGTTTAATATTTGCAAAATAAGCAGTATCCTGAACTTTAAAGTTTTCCCTTAATTTATGAGACAATTTTTTGAACAAACAATAAAAATCTTAGCCTTTTATAATATAAGTGCGCGCATGCGCGGACCCACCTTCCTAGTTTTTTTAGAAAAAAATCCATGATCTACTTCCTCCTCTTTAGTGGCCAGTCATTGTTGGGCTTTGGCACTAGGCGCTGTTCATTGCCACCAACGGCCTGCAGTCGCCATTGCCATCGTCGCCAATGCTGCCATTGAGGTAATCAAGTTTGACCGATGAAAGGCCGCCACTGTCATTGGATGTATAGGGGAAGAGAGAGGTATTAATAATGAAACCGGGGAAAGAGAAAGCAAGGTAAAGGCTCTACAGAATAAGGCCGCAAGGAAGGTAGTGTGGTGAAAGAAATGTGTTGGGATGATGCTTTTTGATATTTTACCTTACTTTGAATGGCTTGAATTTGAAGCATGCTCCGTCCTGAAATATTTTGGAAGTAGTTTATTCCTTCATCCATAATATAGGGAATTTTTAGAGGGATGTGACAGATCCTAGCAGTACTACGGAATCTAAACAGAAAACCTATTCCAGAGTCCATAATACTAGGACATATGTTATATCCCTCCTAAAAATCTCGTTATATATTTTGAGACGGATGGAAGTATTTATTATTCTGAATTTTAATTGTTTTCGATCGCAAATGCTAGACAAAAAATGGTTTGGACAGACCATGTTAAATAGGCTAATCAAACTTTCACCTTGTTGAAATTAGGCAAAACATAATCTAAGTAACTTGTCGTAAAAGCCATAGAGTGAAACAAGGAAAGCTGTAGTAAGTATAGACACCCATGTATGTAATGAGTGTGTCGGGATTAGCGATGACGCAATAATAATCTCATCTCATTGATGAATGGACCGCGCGGAAGTAGAGGTTGATGGAGAGACACGAGGTAGGCGGCGAGTAGGTCCTGCGTCATCGTCCTCACTCCTCGTCCAGCGCTCTCAATTGCTGGCCACTCCACTCGGGTAAGTCACGCTGCACCGGTCGTCGTCGTACGTCATTGCAGCATTGCATTGGTCGTGTGCAGCGGTGAGGACACTAGCTTCTGCTAATCCGTGATTGACCTTGCCGTCGGCAGCATCGCCGGTGGTGGAGGTTGCGGGCGAAACGGCCCTTCACCCTAGGCCGGCTGTCGCGAGCGTCTTCCGGCAAGCATACTGCATCATATGCAATCCAATTAATAATCAATTATTAGTAAATATGTGGTTGTAGTAAGTTAGATAGAGAGGTAGCTTAAAAAAAAGAAAAATAGCAATGGCAGACATATGGGCTTGTGGGGTTTTGAAGACCCCTGCTTAGGTTTTCATTATCGGTAGCAAAAAGTATTGGAAGGGTAGTGGTAAACAAGATAATTGGAATTATCCGAATTTTCTAACGGTGGATAGATAATTTTTTTTTGCAAAATTTGTTAAGAAAATCACACAAGACTCTATCCAACCAATTTGCATAAAAAATAACAATATATATTACTCCAACACGCCAATAATGATTTCAAAAAAAATTAACTTTTTTTTACCGATACACAATACAAACTCTAAATCACGATTGTTGTTATATACTTTGTATCTAACTTTTTGTTGCGAAACACAAATACAACATAAATAAGGTGGTAAATGAGTGTGTCGGGATTTTGCGATGACGCAATTAATATCTCATCTCATGATGAATGACCGCGCGGAGAGTAGAGGTTGATGGAGGAGACACCGAGGTAGGCCGGCGAGTTAGGTCCTCGTCAATCGTCCTCCTGCCTCGCCAGCGCTCCTTCAAATTGCTGGCCTACCACTCGGTAAGTCACCGCTGCACCGTGTCGTCCGTCATTGCACATTGCATTGGTCGTTGCCTAGCGGTGAGGACACTACTTCTGCTAACCCCGTTGATTGAACTGCCGTCGCAGCATCCGCCGGTGGTTGGAGGTTGCGGGCGAAACGGCCCTTCACCCTAGGCCGGCTGTCGCGAGCCCCGGCAAGCATACGCAGCATATGCATCCAATAATATCCCCCTTAGCTATATTGTAGTAGTTAGATAGAGAGTACTTAAAAAAAGAAAAATAGCAATTGCAGACAATATGGCTTGTGTCTTTTGAGAACCCTCTTAGGTTTCATTATCGTTATGTGCAGTTTATGAAGAGATAGTAGTTGTAAGACATAGATAATGGAATTATCGAATTCTATGCCGGAAAGATATTTCTTTTTTTGCAAATTTGTTAAGAAAAATCACACAGACTCTATCCAACCAATTGGCCATAAAAATAACAAAAATATATATACTCCACACCCCAATACAGATTCAAAAACAATTACATTTCCTTTACATACCCAACATACAAATCTAAATCACCGATTTGTTCATATACTTTTGTATCTAACTTTTGTTGCGAAAACAATACAAAACATAAAACTAAGTGTAAAAGATAAATTTAATAGCAAGTGGGCTTTTATGCGAATTGTTGTATTATATTTCTTAAACGGAAAACTGAATATGTAATTCCACGTACGGTGATCTTCTTTTCGAGAGTTGCGGTGTTTCGCTTGCTCCAAACGCATTCAATGCGCCGTCCTGCCGCTCCTCCGCACTTACCCTTCCACCCCCCGTCGCACCTCGGAAGCTCCTCCTTCGTCGATGATGTCGCGGCGGGGCGTTGACGAACGGACTGGTAAGACGCACCATCCACCTACCACCTATTGAATGACAGATGAGAGAACGAGATGCTACTGCCACTTGCCACTGCTACTGCCATTGTCTACCCCAGCTTGTGATACATATTTTCTTTAGTTCAAGCTACGGCCTCCCTTGTAAATGTTATACCTACATATGACTCTTGAGGATCTCTCCATAGCTGCCATTATATAACGATATTGGATTTCATTATTGGACGTTCGTGTTTTAGCTAAGAGCCTCCACTTGAAGTTGTACATCGAGCATGCAAGGAGGAATTGCTGTTCTTGCTTTGATCTTGCGCCTCAGGAGTCAACTCTTGGCTCTTACAATTGATTGACCAACGATACTAGCTTAGTTGATTGTGTTGTTGCATCGTTGGATCAATTGCCAATCATGATTATATGCCACCAAATCTTTTGAGATTCTTCTCGTGCATGCTATGTCTTTCATGTCCCCAGACATCCCCCTCTCTCTCTGTTTTCTTTCTTGTTGAGGATCGTTCATGAATGGTGGTGATCTCAGACTCTCAGAGCCTACATATGGCATTATTGTTATTTGTTAACCATGGCGTATGGTCATGCAGAATCAAATGTGTTGGCACATTTCTTAAATAAGACGCCCGCTTAGTTCATAAAAGTTTTACGCCTCTAAGGCGTGATGTTTTGAACACGAGAAGTATTAATATATTGGAGCTACGAGAAAATTAGACTAATTAATAGATTGTGATAATTTGGAGAGATAATATTTTAAGCTAATAGCTCTCATTATTTGAATGTGGTGTAACGTAATCTAATGAAGATATTTAGCTAATAAATTATTCTCGGGGTTACTGGCTGATCTGTAATTAGTTTTTTATTAGTGTCGAAAATCCAATACGAACCCTATATATCCGCCGATGTCGATGTGAAGCAAACTTTACACCCTGGAGTCTAAATACCCCTAAGAAAACAAGGAAAATGGTTGTTTTCACTACAATCAGTTAGTCACGCGTTCAAGGATTATTATCTTTTTCCGAGAAGATGCATATCATCAATTAAATCCTGCTTTCAGTTATAATTGTTTGCTTTTGTCAAAGTCAAACTAATTGAAAGTTGTTGCTACGTTTGTAGATAAATATAGTATTATTACAAGAGTTAGCTTCATTAAATTGATAATTGAATATATTTTCTAAATATGTATTTGATTTAAAAATATATCTTTTTTATAAACTGGTTAATTTTAAAGTAATTTTAATTTACCAAAGTCAATAACAACTTATAATCTAAAAGAGGATTATAACAGATGCATGTATTGAGTGTGTATAAAACTCAGACCAGAGTGAGAGCTGCCACAGACACAACATACCAAAGCATGTGGTAGACCAACGAAGAGGCACCAATGAGCAGTATTACAAGGCTGTTTAAGATTAGCAAGTATCTCTTCGACTATGTTAATAAACAGCACAAGTAGAAAAAATTTGTAGCAAAACCACGGGCTAATAGGCAACGGATAGCTGCAGTGAAGACATCAGGCCGAGGCATAAGCAAGTTACCACAAAAGCATACGCACCGTTAGGCTTGGCGTACCCTGCTATGCCTTTATTCTGCACCTCTACATCGCATTACGCCCACCTTGCAGTTGACCACAAAAGCAACAACAGGCCTACCACTTTTGCTCCATCATGTGTTACACAGGATTCTAGGTCGGATTGAGACTCCTCTAAATTACTTCCTCTATGTGGTCATTGACATATTGGTCACGGCTATATAATGGTGACTCAAGTTAGAGGAAAACAAGTCAGAGAATCTTCTTCCATGGGTCTAATAAAACCAAGTGTTTGCTGATCCAAGGTATTCAATATTCCTAAGTTAAGCATTAATAACAGAGATACTCGTTGCAGCGATAAATGACAAAAGAAGGAGCTCCTGCGTTCTTTTATTTATATCTAAAATGGAAAACAAAAACAAAAAACAATGCAGCAAGAAAACCCACCAAGTATATGAATGATGATCAGTGACCCATATGAGACAGTCCCCTCCAGAGTTCCAACCATGGACCCTATGATTCTTTCAAAAAATTGACATTCGTCCCCAAGATTTTTAAGGGGGAAGAATGTTTTCCTTTTACACTTGCAGCCGAAAATGTTTATAGCTCCCCAACAGTATATCATGTTGTTTTCGAGCATCTATTGACAGAGGTTAGAATTTTTGTTCTAGCCGTAGATCCAAGTGCTGCTTTTAGTTGGAAATGGTTTTGTTGCCAAAATACTTGAAGTGACTAGCTAGACCAACCGCATATTCCATTCCTCCTGTTATAATTCAGCGTTTTTGATAAAATTCCTTACCGTAGCGCACTAGAATTGCGTATAGTTGTTTGTTGTGAGACGAATTAGTAGGCATAAGCATTGTTGGACCACAAAAGCATACGCCCCGTAGGCTGGCTGTCCTGCTTATGCCTTTAATTCTGCACCTCTACATCGGCATTACGCCCACCTTGCAGTTGACACAAAGGCAACAACAGGCTCTACCACTTTTGCTCATCATGTGTACACAGGTTCTAGGTGGATTGAGATCCTCTAAATATTACTGTCCTTATGTGGTCATTGACATATTTTGGGTTTTCAACGGCTATATAATGGTGAGCTCAAGTTAGAGGAAGGACAAGTCAGGAATCTTCTTCCATGGGTCTAATAAACAAGTGTTTGGCTGACTCCAAAGGTATTCATATTCCTAAGTTAAGCCATTATAAGCAGGATACTCGGTTTTGCAGCGATAAATGAAAAAGAAGGAGCTCCTGCGTTCTTTTATTATATCTAAATGGAAAACAAAAACAAAAAATGCTCAAAGAACCCAGCCAGTTGATGATTGATGATCATGACGCCATGATGAGACGTCCCCTCCAGAAGGTCCACATGACCCTATTTGTTAGGTTTTAGGCTTGGAAAAAATTTGGGGGATTCCAAGATTTTAGTGGGGAAGGTGGTTTTGGTGGGGCGGTGGTTTTGTGGTGGGGATTGTTTGGAGGGTTGGTTGGGGGGCTGGTATGTTGTCTTTTGAAGATTGCAGGCGAAAATGTATAGGCTCAACAGGTTATTCCATGTTTGTTTTCGAGCATCTATTGGACAGAGGGTTAGAATTTTTGTTCTAGCTTCGTAGCTCCAAGGTGCTGCTGTTTGAGGTGGTGTGAAATTGTTTGTTGTGCTGATTTAATTGAAGTGATCTAGCCTAGACTAACCCCGGTTTTATTTTTCCATCTCCTTGTTTGGTCGAGTACTTTTTCAGCGTGTTTTCTGAGTTAAATCGTTTTACTGCTTGTTTTGTGAGCCATTATAGATGGCGGTATTATCATGAACTCCCCGACTTCAGTGGGCTTAGCCAAGCAAGCAGGATTTGATATATAGAATAGGCAAACCAAGGGGTGCATGTAAACATTGTAGAAAATGGCTTGGATTGCTTGGCGTCACAGTTGTTACAGTTTTCTTTTGGTGAACGCAACACTGCATAGATTGGTTAAGTATGTCTCTCATGGCATTGCCTATTTGTAATTGCTCTGAGCTGTAGTGGACAATAGGTGGGACTATAGGATAGTGGTGTAGGTTATCTTGATTTTCTTTCTTCTGTAAGTGCAACTATAAAACAGTTGACCACTATAAGCACGGATTGATTATCCTCTAATATACTGTCCCTATGTGGGTCATTGACATATGGGTTTCAACGGGCCTATATAATGGTGACTCAAAGTTAGAGGAAAACAAGTCAGAGAAATTCTTCTTCCATGGTCTAATAAACCAAGTGTTTTGGCTGACTCCAAGCGTATTCAATATTCCTAAGGTTAAGCATTAATACAGGAATACTCGGACTGCCAGCCGATAAATGAAAAAAGAAGGAGCCCCTGCAGCTTCTTTTATTTATATCTAAAAATGGGGGGAAACAAAAACAAAAAAAATGCCAACAAGAAAACCCACCAAGTATGATGAATTGATGATCATGACCCATGATGAACAGGTCCCTCCAGAGTCCACCCATGACCCCTATGATTAGCTTCCAAAAAAAATTGACATTTTCTCCAAGGATTTTATGGCGGAAGAATGTTGCCCCTTTTAAACACTTGCAGCCAAAATGCTATAGCTCCAACAGTTTATCCATGTTGTTTCGGAGATCTATTGGACAGAGGTTAGAATTTTGTCTAGCCGTAGATCCAGAGGTGCTGCTTTTAGTTGGAAATTGGTTGTTGGCAAAAATAACTTGAAGTGACTAGCTAGACCAACCGCATTATTCCATTCTCCTGTTATGGATAATTCAGGCCGTTTCTGATAAATCCCTTACCGTAGCCCACTAGAATGCGTTTATATCATGAAAACTTCACCGACCCCTTCAAGTGGGCTTAGCCAACCAACAGGATAAATCAAAGGGCACCAAGCATTAACATTGTAGAAAATGCTTGGATTGCTGCTCTAACATTGTACATTTTCTTTGAAAGCAACCTGCATAAGATTTTAGATGCCCCAGGCATGCCTATTTGTAAAACTAAGCACTGTCAGACAGTGAAAAATAGGTGGGGCACTATTAGGATAGTGGTGTAGTTCTCTTAGATTTTTCTTTTCCTTCTAGTAAGTCAACTATAAAAAAACAGTTCGACCACTATAGCCACGATCGGAATGCATAATTGCCTAACAGAGTAACAGTTGAAGTATGCCAAAGAATTACAGAAATGAGGAAATATAAACTAGATCATGGCCGCGTTTTACAAGAATTGGAAACGAAGAGACAAAAAGTTGGCTATCTGTCTAATTTACAGGCAAGAAGTCTATTATTGGCAGGTCACAGTTTTATGTAGGTGAAGTTGCATTAAAGATTGGACACATTAGTGTTATAGAATAAAGTGTGTTTGATTTTTAGGCCCCACCCCTTTGACTCCAGAATAATTCCCCGTTCCGAGGAAATCTGCAGTTATAAACAAAAGACGACGCGTTACTACCGACATCGAAAATAAAGTGAAAAACATAGGATTCTCATAGAATACAAGTGTAAAAAACAGAGATTACAAAACACAGGAAAAATATAGGAAGACCGTTTTGATTGAGCTGCTAGGAAAAACACAGAATTTGAGGAGGAGATAAAGACTCAAACGAGTTCTTAACATGGAGGTTCTACCCCTCATGCTAAATTTCCTCAACTTGCATGGGAAGAGGCATCCATAAGAAATTTTTGTTGATGAACAATGACATTATAAGAGTATTGTTTTTGATATTTGGAGATTATTGGTGTGAAGTGGTTTTGGAAGATATATTGGATTTGCAGGTGATGAACAGACACTGCTGTATTATAGAACCGGTTAGACCCCTGGCAAGTGCTGCTGGTTCAAACCGAAGGTGTGCGAGCGGTCAGACAGGCTGAACCGACGGTCTACCGGTTCATTTTTGTCGGTTTTGGTTTCTGGGTTGTTTAGGTTGATATCGTAGGTATTTGTGTTTATGACTTTTAGATGGATACTATGCGTATGTAATACGTTCTTTTTTGTTGCTAACAATGAGTCAGTTGGAGATAGCTGATCTGAATATAGTTTTCTTGGTAGTTCATGTGTAGGTAATCTTGACGTGCGGGAGAGTATTGCCGGTGATAGATCGGGAGTAACTTGGCAGATTAAGGTGACGTCAACGGTCAGCAGAATTATCATGCGGGACCGCCTTAGGGCTAAAGATTGATGTGGTGGTTGGAAAAGATCCATATGGCATATGAATTGGAGATATTTGTGTCGTTGGATGCAGAAGTTGGAATTGTAAGAAGTCCAATTGGTAAATTGGAGTTTTGTAAAGTTTTTTTTGTTTCTTGTACGGGAAGGTTCTAGAGAGATTGGACTTCGTGTTATGAGTTTGGTTCGTAGATTAGGAGCTATCTCAATGTTATATAGAGAGGATGAGGTGTGGCTCCGGTAATCGCTTTATAGAGTCACATGAGTAGAGAGATATTAGGGTTTCGGTTTGTGGGAGACTTTTTGTTGAGGAGTGTTTTGTTGCATTGTACACACATAGAGAAGTAATAAAAGTTATCGTCTACTTTTGATGAGTTTTTCTCGTATTTGTGTTTGTCAGGGTTTGGCGGTTCAACCGGTGGGACACGGTCAGATATCGATGCGGGACACTTAGGCTAAAGATGATGGTGCGTGGTGAAAAGATTCCATATGCATATGATGGAATATTGTGTACGTATGCGGATGCAGGTTGAATTTGTAAGAGTCCAAAATTGTACAATTGACACGCTTTTGTAAAGTTGGTTTCTTAGTACGGGAAGGTTCCTAGAATAGATTTGGACTTCGTGTATGAGTTTGTTCGTAGCTTTAGGATGCCTATCTCATGTATAAATGAGAGAGTGTGGCCTCCCCGGTGGTATCGCTTTATAGAGCACTGAGTCGAACGAGAATAGTTAGGGTTTCGAGTTAGTCGAGATTTTTTGCAGGAGTGCCTTTTTGTTGGCACTTTTAACACACATAGAAAGATAAAAAGTTATCGTCTACTTTGAGAGTTTTCGATTTGGTTTGCTCAGGTTCGGCGGTCAACCGGTGGACACCCGCGGTCAGACTGACGGCGCGCACCGATCAGACCGGCGGCAACTACAGGCGACGACAGCAGATTTCGGCTGTCAGACCGGCGGCTTCCAGGCGCAACTTCTCCGATCATACCACGTTTCATCGATTCGAGGGTAACTTTTAATTCTGCTAAAAGTTTTGGTTTTTGGATATTACAACCATTCACCCCCGCCTCTGGTTGACTTAGTTATTGTTGTTCGATCCTACAGTTAGCTTTGGTAAAATGACAACATAGTAACGACGAATGATAAGACTATACAATATCTAGTGACATGCATGAAATTTTGAAAACCAATTTCCATTAGCTCCCACATCTTTCTTTTGTCTACGCTACTGGAGAACTGATCTTTCGTCGTGGTACCCAAAATCACAAATATCTCGGTTAGATTAAAAACCGATACTAAAGATGCTTTAGTATATTACTAGTTCTAAAAGTCCAAGTCACTGAAAACATTTTTAGTCAGTACTAAACCGATTGAAATAACCATTACTAAAGGAGGGTTTTCAACTGGTGTTAAAGATCGTTACTTCACTAGAGGTATGCCAAATCGTATGGATCACCTTTTCCACATCAAATCCATTGTAACTTGCACAGTAAATCTTGCTTCTATTTATTTTGTGGCTCTCATTACAATTTATATTTCCTAAGCAAATCCTGATAAGAATTGTAGTGGCTTAAAATGTAGTAATGTTCTCTTACATGAGGTACTGATACGTGCATTTAATTTGACAATTTAACCCTTTCCGAAAACTAATCTCGCAAATGAATCATGGCCAAAACTTTTTTTAAAAATGACCCTTTTGTTCAGCGCCAAAATTGTATAGCGCTGAACTTAGACACCTCAGCGCCACGTCAACTGGTGCTGAATGCTGTGCCACCCGCGAATGGGAGGCTAAGTCGGCGTGCCAATGTGCATTCAACGCCGTGCTATTTGATGCTGATATATCTAAGTTCAATACCATACTTGACATTGAACAAAAGGGTCATTTTTAAATAAGTTTTGGCTGCGGTTCATTTGCGAAATTAGTTTTCGGAAAGCGTCAAATTGTCAATTAAATGCTGATATGTGGGCTGGCTGATTCTAGGGCCCACATGTCAGATCCGTCTCCCGGTGGCTTGGTGGGTAAGAACCAGGTCGCTCGCAATGATTCAGGAGCACCACGGTCTCACTTGTTGGTAGGTAGGATAGGAAAGGAGGTGCAGAGAGTGGGATCACACTGGAGAGAGAAAAAGGAGGAACTTGTAGGAACCACACACGATATGGTATTTATTTAAACTCTCCACATAATATGTAAAAACTCTGATATGTCCAACTGTGTCACAATATATAGCTGATGATTTATTCCTTCTTGGTATATAGGGCTGTAAAAGAAAACGTAGGACTTGACAGGGATAGGAGCTGTTGGCTTAAGGTCATAAATATGAGCTCAACACTAAACGAGGGGATCAGATCCTTATGAGCGAAGCTCATCCATGCTTTGATTAGGCCCTAAATCCCCAACACATCTATATCTATCTATCTATTTATCTATACCTAGCTAATTAAAGATAACATGATGACCATGTTTTACTCTATATATATACATAATACATGGATCTAGTCTACCTCCTAATGAAATATATAGGTTGTATGGGTACTCGTATTATATACATCCACACAAAGTGACCTACGTCATCCAATTCATAACACAGCAGCCGCCATGGAAGCCTTCACTACCTCCACATCAATCTCCAGGGATTGGAGAGGCAGCTAGCGATCCGAGATGCGATGGACGGGGTAAGATCGATCTACCCCTATGCACTTCGTCACTTGATCCATTTGTGTCTGTGCATTCTTCTGGCGGAGTCTACGCAACGCTTCCTTCTTCTCTGATATCTGCAGACTCACCTTGACACAAGTTACTGGATGTGCTTGAGGTGGTCACCTGATGGCACAAAAAAACTGGAGCCGCCACCAAGGACGACTGCTATTCCACATTGAGGTTGATGAGAGTACACAGATGAGACCACTGCTCGCGCCATGGGGCTGTTGGAAACAAAGCTGAGGGTGAGATGGGGAGAGAGCATGGGTAGCGGAGGAAGAAGAGAGGTTGATGTACAACATGTTGTCATATTTATTTTTATTTAACTAGGAAGGTAGCCGCGCATTGCACGGGGAATGTATTTTCACTAATATCTGCCAAGGTTAAGATGTACCGAAATAAATTCTAGTAAACAAATACTAAGTATAACAAACCATTGTGTTAGGACAAAGTATTGATCAAATAATATATAAAGTGTACTGTGAGACAAGATAAAATCTATATGTAAAGGAAAACATACAGACTATTATTATTAGGAGTTAATAGTAACATATAAAGGTGAAGATACGTAAGTAACCATTATAGATGGTTATATCACGATGCTAGTTGGTCGTGGTATGTCATCATTCGATGCTGTGTCGATGCGTCCGAGTCGAGATGAGCATTGTGACGACATGCTTATGGCGGATATGAGGATGGCCATGAGCGTGAAGCAGATCGAGCATGCCGATGCACCTACAAGTGGCCTCACTGTGACGGGTAACACATCGATCTGGATTCGCGCGATGCACGCTTCGTCGGCACCTTGTATGTTAGACCATTTGTGACTCGGTGGCATTACTCTTGGGCGGAGTCCATTTATCGGGTGAGCGACCGCATATCCTTTTCTTGACTCGCTATTGCGTGCCAAACTTCGCCGTCTACTTGGACAAACCAATAACCTCTCCTTAACCTACACTATGCATTAGTTATGCTCCGGTCTCTTTCCTCCAACGCAATACCCTCTGTAAACAACCAAAAAAACACACAAACCATTGTTTGCAACGTTTGTTCAAATATATAACAAGAAATCTAATGTAGAACACATACACTTTATTTGATAAAACTATATAAAGTGGTACATCAAAAAACCCCCAGATCACCCGACGACGCACTAGGCCTATACTCACAGAGCTAGTTGTGTCCTCACTCGATGGGCCTGTGTCCGAAAACCAAACCCCGCACACAACAAAACTGTCGATCGACGACATGAGAAGCCAAATGAACCTGCAAAAGGCCCAGCTAAGCCAACAATCAACGCAGATGCACACGAACGGTCCTCACACACCATTCTAACACCAGCCACAACTACACCTTCGTCACTTGATCCATCAACTCTGATGCTTGCTACCATCCTTCTTGGCGGAGTCATTACGCCAACGCTTCCTTTTCCATCTGACTCATCTGCAACTCCACCTAGACCAAACAAGTTACCACCATGAAAGATGCTCCTATTGAGAGTGGTCATCCTGAATGCACCAAACAAAACTTTGCAGCCGCCACCAAGACTACTGCGTACTTCCCACATGTGAGGTGATGCAGAGAGATACCACCAGATTGAGGACCAACTGCATACGCAAAAGCAAACAATAAACGGTGGTGAACAAAGCTGAGGTGAGATGGGGAGAGAAGCAGGGGGTAGAGAGGAAGAAGAGAGGTTGATGTCAAACTACATGTACGGAACACGCGACCGACTGCTACTCGTCCACAATGTGAGGTTGATGAGAAGATACACAGATGAGACGCGCAATGCCTCGCGCAATGGCTGGTGGTTGGACAGAAGATGAGGGTGAGATGGGGGAGAGAGCAGGGGTAGTAGGAGGAAGAAAGCAAGAGGTTGAATGTCACCTAACAGTTTGGTTGCGCTAGTTATCTTTTATTTAACTAGGAAGAGTACGCTCCGCGCAATTGCAGCCGTTCAGGAACTGTTTTTAGATTGGTTTTAAAAAACTTTATATGGCGGAATACAACCGGATGAATATGCCATGTTTCAAAAGGTATTGTTTACTTATCTTGTATCTTTTAAATTGACGACTCCGTAATTTTTTCTTACATCGTATTGAGGGGCTTAGATAACTTTTTTCCCAAGCTATTTGTTGGTCGTTCAAAAGATAGACATTAGTTCTAATTTCATCGGTATAGGCCGGACAAATTTGGTCATGATATCCGACATGAATACTCCTAATGCTTCATACTGTATTGCAAAAGTATTTGATTTAGTTTGTGGAGTAAATGTGCCTAACAAATTAAGCGTAAAATCTAAAAGTAAAATTGGATTTGTCTTGTTTATTGAATGTAGTTCAGTGGCCTTTTTTAAGAAAATACCTAAAGAAATCTATTTTAGTAACATTTGTTTATTGTGTCATCAAGTTAGTCGGTTTTGTTGCGTGCTACATATGACAGTTGTCTACTCTTGCTATATAAAGTTAATAGAAGTAACATATATAAAGAATCATCACTTCCTTTTAATTTGTGTAATCTATGTGTGGTTTCTAAAAGTTACACATATAGTCGATGTTATGTCTAAAAAATAATTTAAATATAATAGTAACAAATATCACCACGGTATTACGTCTGGCTTACATATGCGCAAAAGGCAAACTATAATACTCAGATGAGTAGCTTTGGATATGACTGCAAGTATGTGACATCCGGCCTATGCGCTTAATAGGATTAATAAGTAATCGCATAATCGAAAAAGTTTGCAACTTCTTTCTAGAAGAAGCGATCTCAGAGCTTAACCTCGTTAAGATAACTCATGAGGTACACGGTACGCTTTGCCTGGAGCAATTTTGAGACTGGAGTGTCATATTTTCTTGGCGCATAAATGCGCGCTGCAACCTAATCAAGATGCGGAATAGTTAGGGAGAGGCGGATGTTTACAAAATGGTATAAACAGATTGAGATCATCTATCGCGCGGTTTCACAGGCGCGTGGTGTCGCAGTGCGCAGTGTCACAGCCCCGAAAATTCGCTAGTAATTCTGAACTAATTTTGCCCATAAATCCTCGCTCAGATCAATGCCGCAGTGGTCAACGCCGAAATTACTATATTTCTGAACTAATTTGTGGCATAAAATATCCTCGTCCAGGAATCAGCCGAGGATACACAAAAATGACAAATTTAATATACAAATCCATCATAAAAATAACGGTACATACTTACAAAAGAAAAAGAAAACAGCAGGCGGAAATAAACGGTTTTAGCGATGGCTTTCAAAGCTCTACTCCCACAGGCAGTCAACGGGGTATAAGCCAAACAAACGTCTTCTCCTTCTGGATCCTTTTACTTCAAACTAAGGTTGATTGGATTATTGCAAGATGAGCATATGACATACTTAACAAGCCACACAGAAATATGCAAGTGGCACATAGGAATACCAAAGGATGGCATAATATAGGCTCATTTGCAAAAGCAGCATTTTAGCAAAACATTTAAGAGTAATAAAACAGTAGAGTACTTTAATCATTAATTTTAATAAACACTGAACACACGCCATTGCTGCTTCAGGCCCAACCATACCTTAAACAACCACCTGGCTATAACAGATCTAACTCCAAACCAAGGAGCTAAGCAAATTAATTAGCCAATTATAAGGCATAATAATTATTGTGAAGAGGTGTGATAATCAGCGAAAATATTGCTTAACTCGCCCATAACCGGCGGCACGCTTATTCGAATAGTTTTACTCTGGCTAGAGGTGTACCACTGTACCCACAAGACACAGCCTCAACATCATGTCTACCATGCGTCGCGATACTGGAAAGTACCCGAATAGAGGCTGTGACAATACGCCCCTGCACACAAACTTCACCACAGTGCACCATTTCCTGGATCATAATCCCCCCTCTATAATATAACCAAGAGGCATGGACCTACCAGCGACCCCCACGGACTTCTCGCCGCTTCTCAGACCCCTCTGGCACCCCGTAATGAACCATGCTATACAAGGTAAAGCCGTTGCCCACTAGTGGCGTTGTGGTGTTGGCACGGTTTTAATGTTTCACAACAGTAGCTCGTGAACCGGTTCTTAATTGTCATGAGCAGACCTTCAAAAACCATGGTGCTCACAACCACCATTGTCAAGTTTTAGTTATCAATTAATTATATCATAACACGATTAACCATCGTGAGCTAAACCATTAAATATAACCAATAATTAATAATAATAGTATGATTCATCCCTTTTAATGAGCTATTGTTTTTCCTAGCATGGCTAAGCACTATAAATAACATCTAGCTTGAACCATCCAATATATAAGTCCAATGCTAGTCAAATTATAACCATAGGAAAATAAAGTATATTCGGCCATTAATTAATCGGGAAAGGCTCACCTCCGATGACATTCGAAAAATAATGCATAAAGTTTGAAATGAAAACATTAGCTTTTAAACGGTTCAACATGCTTCAAAGGGTTGTTTGAAGATCCTGTGTGACTTGCCTTGATCTTTCCGCAAACACTTCTGAACCTTCCTCAACGAAAACGCTCTAGACTCGGAACATCGGAAACTAAAGCGAAAGAACAAAATCAACAAAAATATACAAAAAACAAGCAAAAAACAGTACATGTGGATATTTTTAACATGTAGATCCTTGATTTTAAGATGAATTTAAAGCAACTTGAACCAAACTCGAAATCCGAGTTACGATGATTTAGTTATGAATTTCGGAAGTTTAATCGATTCACTAATAGAGAAAACTAAAGGAAAAAGGGATTACATGACGTCAATCGCTGACGTCATCGCCGAACGGCGGCGGCTTAGAGCAAGGCGGCGGCGGCCCTACGGGATGGGGGGAAGCTCGGTGGAGTTGAGCAAACGAAAGAGGACGACTAGGGGATGCTATTTATAGGCTTGGACTTGAAGAGACCGAATAAGAGGCTGTACATACCCCCTGCAACAACTGTACAACTCACCACAGCACCATTCCTGGTCATAATCACCCCCTCCTACAAAATAACCAGAGGCAGACTACCCCCACGATGCACTCCCATTCGGACGTGTCTCGTCCGCTTCTCAGATCCTGGCACCCCGAACTGAACCATGCTATACATAAAGGTAAAGCGTTGCCCACGCCTGGCTGGTTGCACGGTAATGTTTCATCAACTAGTACTCGTGAAACCGCGTTCCTAATCTGTCCAGAAGCAACGACTTCCAAACCATGTGCTCACAACCACCATGTTCAAGTTTAAGTTACAATTAATTATCATAAACGATTAACTCTCGTGAGCTACCATTAAAATATAACCATAATTATAAATAGCTATGATTCAATCCCTTTAATAGCTTTGCTTCTAAGCTGAGCTAAGCAACTATAAATATCATCTAGCTGAACCATCCCAAATATATAAGTCCATGCTAGTAACTAAACCATAGAAAATAAAAGTCCTATTCTGCCATTAATTAATCGGGAAATGCTCACCTCCGATGACATTCGAAAATAATGCATAAGTTGAAATAAAACATTAGCTTAAACGTTCAACCATGCTCAAAGGAGTTGTTTGAGATCGTGTGACTTGCCTGATCTTCCGCAAACACTTCTGACACCTTCCTCAACGAAAACGCTCTCCTCGGAACATCGCGAAAAACTAAAAGCGAAAGAACAAAATCAACAGTTACAAAAACAAGCAAAAACATACATGTGGATATTTTTAAATGTGATCTGATTAGAGAATTTAGCAACTTGAACCACTCGAATCCGAGTTAGATGATTAGTTATGAATTTCCTGAAGTTATCGATTTTCATCTAATAGAGGAAAACTAAGGAAGGGATTAATGGACGATCATCGCTACGTCATCGCGGCACGGCGCGGCTAGAGACAAGGCAGGCGCTGCCCTACCGAGGCGATCGGGGAGCTCGGAGTTGCGCAGCAACGAAAGAGGACGACTGGGGGATTGCTATTTATAGGCTTGATTGAAGAACCGCTCGAAACCGAGCAGAATTGAGCAGCCGGAAAAACCGGGTAGTTGAGAATAAACTGAAACGAATTCGATTCTCGTTGCATTTCTTCGGGATAAAGTCCGATCTTGGAAAGGATAGAGGAGATAAGATGAATATTTCCCTAAACTAATTTTTCAACGAGCACGATGCGGCCATTTGTGCGAGAAGCGGGCGTCGCTAGAGCACAGACGGCAGCTCGGCTTTCTAATGTCCCAAGCTTGAAGACGAACCGTACACGGAGGCACAACTAGACTTTCGTCTTCTGAGCTCGGCACTGAAAAACACAAAGGAACGACAGAAAGAAAAAGCAGGGAGCTCGCCTGGCCGACTTGAGCTGCACAGCACTCGCGACGAGAGGAAGAGATTTGGCGCCTGAAATCAGCCCCAAGGCTTAGGAGAGATTTAAAAAACTTTCTAATTAAAACTAATCACTGAGAATGATCTCTGGGAAGGATTAGAGGAGGATAAGTATGGAGTATTTTCCTCTTCACTTAATTTTTGGGGAATACGGAGACAGCGGTTATGTTGTCAAGATTTTGGTGGATGGAATGCGGAGTCGGCTAGAGTACAGGGACGGCGCTCGGGGCTTCTGTCCCAAGCTTGAAGATGAATAGACACGGGGAGGTCAAAACTAGGATTCTTTCGTCTTGAGCTGGCTGAAAAGACAAAGAAAGAAAGAAAGAAAGAGGGAGCTCGGTGGGCGACTTGCTGGCACAGCACGTCGCGCGAGGGATATGAGAGATTGTTGGCTGATAATCAGCTCCAACGGTTAGGAGAGGATTAAAACTTTGTCTAATTAAATAATCACTGAAATGAGTCTTGTTGCATATTGGTTAAGAAATTCTGTCCAATGTCTCAATTAGTAGTTTCTCAAGAAATAATCTTGTAAAATGACTTTGAGCACTCAATTAGTTATTATTATTAAATAAATTTATTTATCGACAATTTCAATGAATATTTTGTGTTGGTTATTATTATGAATGTTTCTTTGTATGATTAATATTAGGAATTGAGCTCCGAAAATACTGAGAAATTCCAGAGTATATTACCCTGGGTGATCGACGCGTCGATCTCTCTTACTGGGAGTATTGACATCCCGCCTAAGCTTAATAGATATAGAATATCATATCAATAAGCTTGCAACTTCTTTTCCGGAAGCCGATCTCGAAAGAACTATGAGGTAAGTTGCCTTGGCCTGAGCATTTCGAGATGGCGTTACCGACAAGAAAATTCTCCCGAGTGCACCAAGAATGGGATAAAGTTGTCAAAAAATTGTGTTTGGTCTGTGAGGGCATCTATGCCGTATAAAAAGCATTCTTCCCGAGTGCCCAAGAGTGAGACAAAGTGTGCAAAAAAAGACTTGAATTGTTCTGTGATGGCAGTACTACTGGCCATAAAAGCTACCAGGTCGTAAGCGGGTCCCGCCTCTCCTCTTCCCCGACGTTCACAAGAGTGAGACAAATGTGCAAAAAAAAGATCTCTCGATGCACCATTAGTGAGGACCAAAGTGTGCGCAAAAAGACTTTATGTCTTGTAGGGCAGTCTATGGCCTATAAAAGCTTACCAGGTGATAAGCGCGTCCGCTCTAGGGAGAGCCGAGACGTTACCAAGAAACCACCATATTGATTTTCTCCAAATAGTTCCATGCAGCTTAAAAAATTATGCATGTTTTCAATATTATTGATTATTTTCGATAAAAAAAGGATAGTAAGCAGAGACGAGTGGAGAGTTCACATCTGAATACGAGATGGCAGGTTAGTGTTGTTTGCACATGTCGGGGATGGCGAAATGGATGGGGTTTTTCTGCTTAAAATGATTAAAGTGAAAAACCGATGATTTTTGTCAAAAATTCTAAATCTATTTTTTTCTAAATTTAAAGTAAGCAAAACATGGCGAGCCTTAGATTTATTTCTAAATGTATATCTATTGGTAAAAAATAATGGATCCACTTATTAGTCAAAAACCGGATGGTCGATGTCTTTTCTAAAACCGTCTAAATTTTATTTTTAATTAAGACGTAACACGTGACACCTACAAGAGAAGTTACCAATTGATTGAGGTGATATAATACTTATTGTTCATTTTTATTTATAATAACTCTATATTTTTTCTATTTGGTTAACCATGCAAAGGTAGGCTGTGTATGCTCAAAAATGTTTTATACAGTAAAGTATGAGTAATGTGGATCTTGAAATTATTTATTTAATTAGAAATAAAATAAAAATTCAAATAAAATAGAAATTATATATAACATAAGAATCATAATTATTTTGCTTTGTAATGATGATCTTTTTTATATCATGTTTGTTAATTAGTTAGAAATATAAGACGGAGTTGATGTGAGAGAGAAGAGAATAAGAGAAAGTCGAAGGGGGACAAAGTACAACACACATAGAATTCTATTTTTTTTTTACATTTGTAGTGGTTTTCAGGGTATTCTTACTTTATTACTAAATAGTATAAAAGTTTTATTGATTGAATTAGATCTATCTTTTTTACTCGGTCTTTTCCTATATAGGAGAACACTATAGATATAACTAATGTTATTTTGGATTTATTATAATATCAAATGCGGAGTTGTAATTTTTTGAACAATTACTCAGTACTTTTGTCATTACTGGTCTAATTGAAATTATTGTGAACCTTATATACCCGATGACGTGAGAGAGAAGAGAATAAGAAGAGGTCGAAGGGGACAAAGTACACACACTAGAATTTCTAATTTTTTTTACATTTGTAAGTGTTTTCAGGTATTTCTTACTTTAATTGTATAAAAATGCTCATAAAAAGTTTATTGATTGATAAGATTAATCTTTTTTTACTGCGTCTTTTCCTATATGGAAGGCAACACTATAGATTAACGTAATGTCTATTTTGGATTTATTAAATAATATCAAAAATGGGATTGTAAATTCTATATGGAAAAATACTCAGTACTTTTGTCATTACTGGTATAATTGATTATTGTGAACTAATATACGATGAACGAAATATATAGTTCATTATTTTTCATAATTATAGTTGCCTTAATGGCACACAAAGCAAAAAATATAGCCCAATATGGGTTTTAAAATGTATAATATCAAAATACATAAGCAAAAAGTATTAATAATTGATTTAGGGAACTATGATTTAGATGTTATAGTTGCTAATTTTCTTTAGCATAACTCTTGGCTTTCTTAACTTAATATATTTTGGGAACATTACTCATAATTATGCTTATTTTACCTTTTAATGACTGTAGGGTATAATTTAATTATTATGAAGTTAATGCCAGAATGATGATTTCTATTATATTATTATTATTTTCAATATTTCTTATAATTGCTTGAAATGGCACGCAAAATAGTCTGAAAATATAATCCAAAATAACATTTTTCTCAAAGTTGAATTATAGTGAAATTTGGTCTTTTTAGCCGTAAATTTAGTCATAAAAAATTTGAAGATATAATCTGGATAAAAAAATTAGTTGTATATATTTAGATGTTATAGTTGTTGATTGTTTAACACCGAAAACTTTTGCTTTTCTATACTAATAAAGTATAAATAGGAGAAGAAAATACGTGCATAAATATGAAAGATGATTGAGAGAAGAGGGGTGGAAGTACATTACAAAAAGTACAAAACTTAACTACCTCTAGAAAGAAAATGTACGTAACGTACTACTGTATGTCTGTCTGTATGTTTGTAGGCCCAGGTGGACCTGGTTTGGGGTTAGAGATGGTTTTTCTTTCGTATAAATCTAATGGTGGTAAATAATGGATCTATCTAATTTAATGAAAATCAATGGCTAGATGTTTTTGTTTATTTCTTAGAAAGCTTTAGAATTTTCTGTAATTTAGGAATGCTACGTGGCGGCTTAGGAGCATTGAAGGAAGTTTAATTGAATTTTAGTATATAACTAGAAGATATATTATATATAAAAAAGTCTCTACTCCTAGAACGCTCCTAAAGCTGCCACGTGTCATCCTACAAAACCGCTCATAGGCCGTTTACGTGGCATTCTACAATCCCAATAGCGTATTTCATTTAAAACTGGTTGCACCATTAGATTATATCTATTTTAAAAGTTCAATCATCGATATTTTATTTAAAATTGATGGACCTGTTATTTTAGAACGTACAATTTATATCGATTACAAAGTTTTTTTAATAAATAACGATTATCATCACAGGTAACATATTTGTTAGAAAGATCTAATATACATCAATATAAAATTATGCCTCATCATTAACCACATTAAAATCATAAGAACTTTAGACTACATTAAGAATTACTCATCAGATCTATACAGTCACATTATGCCTGTTACAAAGATTCTCATATCAATTGACGCTCATGCCAATCGTCATATTTCCAAAATATGTTATTTGTCCATAATATGATCCTTGAAAGCTTTTATTCTACTATGCATCGCTAAACTCTATGAAAACAGATCTAATCATTAATCATTATGGGTAACAACTTATTGGTGTGCATCTTTGACTACCTAATTAGGAAGAAAGAAGAGATGATGGAGAATTGTACGTACATACACATGTGGTCTGGCCAGGAGCCGTAAATTTAGTCATAAAAAATTTTGAAGATATATCTGGATCAAAAATTAGTTGTATATATTTAGATGTTATAGTTGTTGAATTGTTTAACACCAAACTTTTGCTTTTCTAAACTAATAAAGTATGAATAGGAAAGAAATACGTGCATAAATATGAAGGAGATTGAGAGAAGAAGGGTGGAAGTACATTACAAAAGTACAAACTTACTACCTCTAGAAAGAAAATGTACGTACGTACTACTGTATGTCTGTCTGTATGTGTAGCCCAGGTGGACCCTGGTTTGGGGTTAGAGTGGTTTTTTTCTTTCGATAAATCTAATGGTGGTAAATAATGGAATCTATCTAATTTAATGAAAATCAATGGCTAGAGTTTTGTTTATTTCTTAGAACTTTTAGAATTTTCTGTAATTTAGGATGCTACGTGGCGGCTTAGGAGCATTTGAAGGAAGTTTAATGAATTTTTAGTATATAATAGAAGATATATTATATATTAAAAGTCTACTCCTAAGAACGCTCCTAAGCTGCCACGTGTCATCCTACAAACGCTCATAGGCCGTTACGTTGGCATTCTACAATCCCATCGTCGATTTTCATTTAAACTGTTGCACCCATTAGATTATATCTATTTTAAAAGTTCATCATCGATATTTATTTAAATTGATGGACCTTTTATTTTAGAACGTAAGATTATATCGATTTTACAAAGTTATTTTTAATAAGATAACCGATGTTATCATCACAGGTTACATATTGTGTTAGAAAGATTATATATATAATTAAAATTATGCTCATCATATACTACATTAAAATCCATAAACTTTAGACTACATTAAAATTACTCATCAGATTATACATGTCACATTATGCCTGTTACAAAGATCTCATACAATTGACAGCTCATGCCATCGTCATATTTCAAATATGTTATTTGGTTGCCCATAAAATATGATACCCTTGAAAAGATTTTTTATTTACAGTAGCATCGCTAAAACTCTATGGAAAAACAGATCTAATCATTAATCATTTATGGTAACAAATTATGGTGTGCATCTTTTGACTACCTTAATTAGGAAAGAAAAGAAGAGATTGATGGGGAGGAATTTGTACGTACTACACATGTGGGTCTGGCCAGGAGGAAAAAAATGAAGGGATTAAGTTTTGATCTAATGGTTAATAGTATCGAGTCCACCGTTTTAAATGAAAATTGACGGGTAGATGTTTTTCTTTTTTCATATTTTTCTGTAAATTATTAAAGCGTCACGTGGTGGATTAGGAGCGTTTGTAGGGTACCACATGGTGGTTTAGGAGCGTTTGTAGGAAGTTTAATAGACTTTTAGTATATAATAGATATATAGATTTTGCCTTAATGCCATGTAAGCGTACTTAAGATAAAACCACCATGAAAACCGCTCGGGGTTTTGACAGTGGAGAGAATTATCTTTGTATCTGGTTTTGTGGTCGATACAGGTTATAGACTTTCTCCCTTGGTCAAACAAAATATAGACTCTTTCCTTATTGAAAAGGAATGCTTGTATTACCCACATTATCACTTGCATTTTCTCCAATTATATCATAATAACCATTTAACTTAAACAAAACCATATCATTTCATAGCCATTTATTTTAACTTATATCCATACTTTAGAATCACCCATAGATACAACTCCAGTAACCAGGAGCACATTATATACAAATACTATCGGTATCCCCAAGGTATACCTAGGTTTACTGCACAACAACTCTAGTTGGCCAAGCTAAAAATGCTAAAACAAGTATCTCTCCCTTCTGCATAGTATAAAATGCATGCTCAGGTTATTGCTCGGAAGTATTTGGTTCAAGGTGTGCCCCAACCTACTTTACATCCACATTGTAACATTGTTACTCAATGGGAAGTCTTGGGCCCATCGATGCCACAGGTGTAATTAGCTATCCTGTGAAAAGGTGTATTGGATCATGCTTGAAGAATGATGACTATAAGAACTTATTGTAACTAGGTCAATCCGAAACACTTTATTAGGACAATTATAGAATACTGGATCTGCCACTATATTTTCTATTAATTTAGAATTTGATACAAAATTAGTTAACGGTAATTATGCATACAACTTGCATTGTTTCTTTGATGTTCCATTTGGATGCAACCATCAACTTCCTCTGTTGTTACTTAGAATTCCAACTATAAATTCTTGCGAAAATGCTAGTGATTGTATGACATGCCTTCAATATGGCCAATGCTTTCTTGTAAAAAAATGTATATGGCCAATGCTCCAAATTTAGTATGACCTTACTATGGAAGGTAATGTAAACTAAACTTAGGTTAATTTCATCCTCAACCACACATTCAAGATCTTGCACATGCACAAAAGGAACACCACGCAAAGATGACTTCTCATTATATTGAAAAACTATCCTTTTTATTCAGTAACTAATGATCTTCGATTGTTCTATTAAAAAAATATTGGTCCTTGGCCATTTCCTAATCTGAGTTGCATAAAACTACATATGTTCCCATGGTCTTCCATGAGAGAAAATGGCAGATGATGGTTTCAAAATATCATGAGGTTAGTTCGTTTCCAGTTGCCATTTTTTTCTTGTGATACATCTTGTGTGTTACAATTGATATCGATCTTTATTATGCTGAATAAGAGAATTTTGAAAAACACCATCACCATTTTATTTTGTTTTTATCAAGGGATGTGAGATTCAAATTTTATGTTGGTTGTAGGAATATGTTACAAATAAACGAGGGATGAAGCTCTTTGCATGCCAATGGAGTCCTTTAGACCATGAACCGAAAGCTCTAATCTTCCTATGCCATGTAACATTATCTATTGATACTCTTATACATTTGAACTTCAAATACAATTATTCCAAACATATAAGCAATTTGTTTCCTTACACCATCTAATTTAATTACAATTTCATATCTTCAATGTTTAGGATATGCCATGGAATGCCAGCATTTCAATGAGAGGTAAATCACACAATGTTGTTAAACAACTTTAAATAAACAATCCACAAGAGTATGCCTATATGTCATGTTGAAAAATAATAATACCATGTCGTACTTGTTTAGCATTCAGTTCTTTTAGCTACTTGAAAACCACCATTTTAATGACAATATGTTGATGATTTGCTACTCTCAGGAA
Source organism: Microglena sp. YARC (assembly GCA_022414725.1). Taxonomy (NCBI): domain Eukaryota; kingdom Viridiplantae; phylum Chlorophyta; class Chlorophyceae; order Chlamydomonadales; family Chlamydomonadaceae; genus Microglena; species Microglena sp. YARC. The sequence goes on along the minus strand of JAJSRW010002342.1, from coordinate 4,237 downwards.
CAGGTGTTCGGTTGGCAAAGGCTGGATTTACAGTGCACGGATTGGACTATCAGGGCCATGGGAAGTCCGAAGGACTTCAAGGCTATATCAATAGTTTGATGATGTTGTTGTTGATTGCTCGACTACTTTGCAGTGTTTGTGGTATGTTCAGCATAATTTAATCAACTAGCTAGCTAGCTCATTATTTGATTTAGGAAACAAATAATTTTGCTATCCTGATGAAGTTTCATAAAGTTTGTAAAACTAGACATAACTAAACTTAAAAACAATGCACTATTTAACCATAAGCTATCAAAACCTTGCACTTTTTGTCAACCTCGGCTTAGATGCGGAATCATTTTCGGTGGTTCTCTCACTTATATGGTGATGGTGTCCAAGGTTGAAATTGTTTTTGAATTTTAAAATTTTGAAATGACTTCACAATTGCACATTGTGTCATTGTAAAAAAAATTAATTAGTCCTTGAGTGTATCGTTGTAAAAAATTAATTAGTCCTTGAGTGCATCATTGTTAGTCTCTATCACTCTGCGGTCATCCTGTAAGGCATAAAAAAGATCTATTACAATTTGTGTGCGCAAAAAATGATATGGTTCTTTGTTCATGTAAATTGTAGAATTACAAGAGAACACTAAGTACTCCATCCATATCATATTGTGTTGTTTTGATTTTTTTCTTAGTCAAATTTATTTAACTTTGTCCAAATTTGTGGGAAATTGTAGTAATATCTACAATACCAAATTAGTTTCATCAGAACTAACATTTAATATATTTTGAATATGTTTATGTTGGAATGGTTGATATATTTCTTTATAAACTTGGTCAAACTTAACAAAGTTTGATTAAGAAAAAGTCAAAACGACTTATAATAAAAAATGGAGAGAGTATTTGATTTCTCAAATGCTTGGTCACTCAAAATATGTATTTTGAGAAAGAAAATCAACCATGCTACAATGCTCATGTATATTTTAATTAATGTATTTATAAAAGTGGATTTAATTAAATTTAGACATATGTTGTTTCAAAAAAAATGTAAACATATATATATAAATTAGCAACAAAATGTTATCTCAAATTACTTGTCAGTTGTCACTGCCAAATAGTATATATATTGAATAAAATTTTACTTGGTATCACCATATTTTGTTTCTTTTTTTGTAACCACATGCTTTAACCACGTACACATAATATATTTGGTTCAAATATATATGAGTCACTGAAAACTATAAGCAATTCCATTATTATCCTCTATGATTTTTTGCCTCCTTTTCCAGAACGATGCTCCCATGTAAGATTGTTTTTTTATGATATATCTTTAGAATTATCTAACAATTACAATTGCCCTTTAGCAGAAAAAAAACCCTAACATTTCTTTGTTCCTACTTTTAGTACTTGTAAAATGTACTCCATGTTTCCATATTTTTACTTCTTGAGGCCATTGGCATATTGCAATAATGAAGATGGTCCCTTAATTGTGCATTTGTGAAGCGTAAACACTTGCATATGACCTTTATAGAAATTGTTGTCTATATTAGTATATGTGATTGGTGGATGTTTACAAAGATTTCTATTGTAAATATTTCTATGTGTACACCTTATTCTAGAAAGAGGAGAGTGCAAAGGAAAAAAGAAGTTCCTTCTTGGTGAGTCAATGGGAGGCGCTATTGTGCTGATGCTACATAGGAAGGAACCTACAAATTGGGATGGGGCTATTTTGGTTGCCCCATGTGCAAGGTTAAATGCTAAAGATTTCTTTTAATTATTCATATTTTGAGATATATTTCACAGCTTGATATGTTCCAAGAATTGACTGTTGGAAATATGTATTAGTACACGATATTAAGTTGATCATTATGTAATATAATTGTTGATGTTAACTTCGATTCAGATTGTAGAAGATATGAAGCCTCGTCCCATTTGATAACAATCCTAAGCAAGCTTAGCAACGTGATACCTACATGGAAAATTATTCCTACTGAAGATGTCATTGATAAGGCAATTAAAAGCGAGGAGTGGCGTCAAGAGGTATAGGAAAAATACATGAAAGGTGTATTCAACTAATGAAAGATGGAACATAATGGAGACACCTTTTCTCTATGATAAGGAATCACCTGAACTGTATGCATATTTATTTTTTGTGTTTTCAGTAATTTTGTTATGTCTTTCAGGTAAGAAACAATCATATTGCTATAAAGGAAGGCCTAGGTTAAAGACTGGTTATGAACTTTTATGGCAAGCTTGGATATTGAAAGCACTCTTGACAAGGTACGGTGTGGTTCTACAATATATTGGTTCATGTTGATTTATCAGAATACTAGGAACCATCCCATTAACTAATTCAATTATATTCCTACATGTACACGTCCTGGATGAGTTTACAATTTGGTCCTGGTTTGGCGTATAGTAGATTGTTGATCTGCTTTGAAAGTCACCAATCACCATGAGCAAATTTTTTAGTAGGACATGAGTTTGTGAAAATAAGCTTTGTCAGGTCCGTAAAAATATTGTTTTGAGTGTGTTTATTTTGACATGAGTATGCATAACATATAAGTCCGTACTTCAGTTCAAAAGTCTTTTCAATAAATATCTACATATACACAATGTTGCAGTCTACCACTACCATTCATCATTGTCATTGTGGTGATTATGCCTCCAACCATCAGTAGTGAACCTGTATAATTTTCAGCTCGAGCAATGACAAAACACTTGAAAACTTACCCAGGGACCATGTGTCACGCCGCCTGACATTGTGAGCCGCAAGCACTCTTGACAAGGTAGCGGTGTGGTTCCTACAATATATTGGTTCATGTTGATTTACTCAAGAATACCTAGGAACCATCCCATTAACTAATATTCAATTATATTCCACATGTAAAACGTCCTGGCAAATGAGTTACAATTTGGTCTGGTTTGCGTATAGAGAAATTGTTGATACTGCTTGAAAAAGTCATCAAATCACCATGAGCAAAATTTCTTTTTAGAAGTAGGAAATGAGTTTGTGAAAATAGCTTTGTCAGGTCCGTAAAAATATTGTTTTGAGTGTGTTTTATTTGACATGAGTATGCCTAACATATAAGTCCGTACTTTCAAGTTCAAAAGTAACTTTTCAATCAAAAATATCTACAATATACAACAATGTATGCAGGTTACACTACCATTCATCATTTGTACATGGTGGTGATGATTGCCTCACAGATCATCAAGTAAGTGAAGAAACTGTATACATCAGCTCAAGAGCAAGGACAAACACTGAAACTGGTACCCCAGGGATTTGTTCGACAGACCCTGCATACTGGTGAGTCAGAGCAACATTGACATTGTATTTTTTGGACATCATTAAGTGGCTTGATGAGAGGGTATCAGTTTCATAATATGAAGATCAGTTAACAACTTGATACATTTGGTACATAATAGTAGAATATCTCAGAGATTGATGGTAGTGTGAGGCCATCAACTTAGATGGACGGAAATTGGATAACAACTTTCATTTTCATTATGTCAATTGACGCATAATTGTTCTCAATGTCATTCAAATATTTCAGCCATTAGAATGCAATGTAAGGTCCTAGATTGCTTTATTCTCAAGTCGAGTGTGGATAGAGGTAGTAAAGTGACACCCTAAGGTGAGGGTGGTAGTGGTAAGCAAAAATAGGCAATTTTATATGGATGGAGCTAGTCAATAATATTAATATACATTGTCCCTTTGCTTTCATGGTTTAGGGAAAAGATTAACCGCCTAGTACTAAAAAACTTCAGGCATTATGTAAGATTTTATACAGGAAATGTCTATTTTCACCCTTATGTTGCTAAGATAGCTTTCCATTATGTTCAAACTCCAAAAATTCGTTGAAACAACTTATCAATATCCACCCAATAGAAATTAAAACAGACCCAAGGAATGGTTTTGAAGTGTTTTGCACTTGACGTAGCATTGCATGCATGTATATTTTTTCTATAAAAATTAAGAATAAAATAACCTCATTCTTCTTCTCATTTACTCCCAATCATCCTTGCAGTGCTATGGTCCACTGATTCACACCGCACGATATTTTCATAGCCCCACTCCATTACACCACCGTCGTCCTAGCGCCCATGATCTCCAATAGATGGTTTCAAACACCTCAATCCTTGACTCTTCCTCCATCTTAGTATGTGAACTCTTAAGGCCTCGAAGTTCTAGAATCAGAACTATCGATCCAACCACCACCTTGCCAATATTTACCAATCTTTAGAGTGCAATT